>BHFT01064892.1:0-26561 GCA_004320025.1 Laticauda laticaudata | reverse complement strand
CTGTTCCATTTTGTCCGCTCTGCTTATCAATTGGGCACTTTGAGAGCGGAAACACACGGAGACGGATGGAACATTTTCTCATCCGCTGTGTCCTTTTTACATAAGTTTTGCATCCGTCGGCCTATGTGACAGGCCCTTAAGTTGTCCCTCAGATTATCTTGTAAAGCACAGGTCTTTCAGAAGAGACATTGCATTAACCCATATTTGGCATCGCTGCCACATTTTGCATTTCCTGCCACATCCAGACATCAGACATAATATGCTTTTATATTATCTGCTGCTTTTTAAATTTAAATTCATATTTATGCATCCAGTAGTATGCAACCTTGGGCTTCCTGTGAGCATGTAAAGATTGGCTTGTTTATGTTGTTTTCATGAATTAGTATTATTAAAACAAATACTTTAGAGGCTCTTCTGTTGTCTGATCTTTTAAAAATTAGACAGCAGCAGCTCTGGACTAATGAATTAAACCAGCCGATTGATGCAATGAATGGACAGATCAACTGGAAGATTACTTCATTATTGACTTTTTAAAAATCAATCTGGCCACACACCATGATAATCAGATGCCTGTCTTGGCACATGTAATGAGCACAGAATTCATTATTCGGCTTGAGATAATTTTCTGTCTTGTTAGCTGATGCCAGCATATGGCTTCCTTAATTTGGTTAGTCACATTGACTGTGTGAAACCACCAAGCTATTTCCATATTTTCGGGGAGAAAAACGAAAGAATTTATAGCATTCTGACAGTATAAGTGGCATATTTCTAGATATCACAGACCCTGAAGTCCATGATATATTCTGCCTGAGGAGCCAATGGGGAGCCAAAATATACTTTATGAAAAGGAGAAAAAAGATTTCTAGTTGTGTTGAATTTCATCCTTGATTATGTTTATATAGGGGAGATGTATTTTGGTTTTCAGAGGGTAGATATATTTTGTTAAACCCTTCTTTTTTCTTTTTCAGTCTGCCTATATTTTCTGGGAACAATTTTAATTCCCTTTCTCTCTTGAGCCTTTCCTTAATCCAAATGAGTTGAGGCTACAATACCAAGACTGCCAGGCCAGTTTGACCAATGAGCATGCAGTCTGGGAATTTGCAGAGTTCTAAAAAATATTAGGAAATCACATAGCCATTGGCTAGACTGAGAAGATAAAAAACATTTTTAAAAAGGCAGTGGCAAACCATTACCATGATGTTGCCAGGAAGTGCCCATGAGCTCACCAGGAGCTGACTTTAATTTAAAGGGGACTTTACTTAATCCAAACTAAGATTAAAATACCATCTTGGAAGTCAGGGTTGCTAATTAAAAGATCAATTAGTTAATGCAATGATATCACAATGGAGAGTCATATTTAGATGTCTGGATCTTTCAGGAGGAAAGCTCTTGAACTGATAAAGCATTTAATTCCATTTGGAACTATTGACATAACATTGCTGGGAAAGATGACTGTTTAAAACAAGGGTGTCAAACTTGTGGCATCACATGTTGTTTCATGATGTTTTTCCCCGTCATGGAGTTGGGGTGGGCGTGGCCTGCATGTGAGGCCTCCAGCCCACGGGCCCCCAGTTTGACACCCCTGACTTACAGCAATCCTTTACAAAACCAGTCCACCTTTCCAATAAGCCAGCAATCATTGGTTAGTGATAAATGAACTATCCTGTTGTTTGTACAGAACAACTCTGGAATATATCTAAAGGCTGGAAAATCTTTATTTTATTGAATTGGTACAAGACTCTGAGAGCCTTTTCAGCTGTGGGGGCCTTGGTGTTCTCTTAGCCTTGATTATTTCCTTGCAGACATTTCATTACAAAAACTAGGTAATATCATTAGTGTTCTGTATGGAACTTGGTTGGCGCCAAGTTCCCTATTCTGATTGGCTGAAAAGGCCATTCGCGGATTGGCTGTTAGAGAACCAATCCAGTTAGCCCGCCAAATGGCGGGAACAGTTAAAGCGGAGTCATTGGCCACAAACTGCGGGCAAGCCGCTATAAAAAGGGCTGCCGCAGCTTGGGCTGTTGTTCCATTACATTGCTTAGCGAGTTTAATAAAAGTTTATTGTTGGAACCCGGTCTCACGCGCTTCTTTCCAGATGGAACAATTAGTGCTAGTTGTTAGTACAGATGATGTTAACTAGTATTAATGACATAACCTAGTTTGAATAATGAAATATCTGCAAGGAAACAATCAAGCTCAGAGAGCACCAAGGACTTCTTGTTTCAATCCTGAGTTATAAGTATTCCCCTTTATTGGCTTTTCAGCTGTGTGGGTAGGCAGAGTAGAATGAAGACTGTAGATATAAATGATACTGAAAGAGGAAGATATTTCTGTAAAATATAAATAAGATACTTTACTCTGTAATTGACTTCTTTTTTTGGTGTAAATGTGCATGGGGATAAAAGAGCATTTGTCTTTCATATGCATTTTGTATATGTGTTGATTTTTGCAAAGCTTTGTTGCTATAGCAAAATATTACATTACTTACAGTGCAATCCTCTATATATCATACTGAAATTTCATTCCAGGGAAGTCAGTTGTGGTGTTCAAATTTGCAGAGAGAAATATTTGAAAATAACTTCCATTTTGATTACCGTTTCTTGGGTGATGACAGATAGTTGAGTCCAAGCATTATGAATGTTTGTTTGTAGGAGAGATTGTTTCATGTGCCTTGAAGGAAGTGGTTGTCTGCTTCTCCTTAAGAGACCATCACTGGATCCAACAAGTCTTGACAAATATTATTTAGTCTCCAACCTTAACTTTTTAGGAAATATTGTTGAGAAGAAGTTGGCTTCCAGATTCAGGAGGCCCTCTGAGAAATGGTTTATCTCAGGGGTGTCAAACTGGTGGCCCATGGGCCGAATGCATCATGTGCAGCCATGACCATGTCACAAAATGTCATGTGACAGCAATAGGACACAATGAGTTTGACACCGTGGTTTATCTGAATACTTTCAGCCATGGTTCAAACCTGGATTTATTACTGAGATGACATTGACAAATGATCTCTGGCAGGTTTAGGGTGGAGGAATGTATCCATCCTTGCTTCCTTGATCTTTGAAACCATCAATCATGGAATATTTCTAGCCTGATTTAGAGGACTGGAAGTGGAAGGCACTGTGTCACAGTGGTTCTTCTCTTTCTTCAAGGCTTCAAGCTTCCAGTTGGTGGGGGAAAGAGGTAACACTTGAGGCCCTGCTTTGTGGATGCTTCAAGGTTCTATTCACTAGCCTTTCCTATTTAACATCTACATGCATGAGAGAGAACAGTTCATATTATATTTGTTGTGTTTTTAATATTTTCCCTTTTTTGTTACCTTAGTGTGGTCTTTGATAGTTTAAAGGATGATGAGTTCATTGAAAAAGAGAGACTGTCAGATGACCCTGTCTAAATCTACATATGATTGTGTGGCACTAGTACTCTGCCTGTACTTCCTAGATGATAAAATGTGGGCAACAGTAGGTCATCTTGAAGGTAAACTTCAGATTAGAAATTTTAGGTCTATGCCCTCTTTCTCTATTTCTTTTCCTTCATTTTATTACTAATTCATACTCTTTTATCATCCCTTTCCTCTTACACTTCGAGTTGCAATTTTGCATATGTCACAGTGGTTATCAGAAGGGGCATGTAGATATCGACTATCATTGACCTTCACAGTTTTAGTCAACTGAAGCCTTCATATAACACTTAAAAAAAAAAATAACATAGACGAAATGTGAACTATGATGTCAGGTTTAGTCATCCCCATGCCACATATAGAATACTTTGATGGTATTTTTGATGGTTTTTTGATGGTAAGAACTGCACCGGTTGGTTTTGTTTTATGATCATTCAGACATAAATCCCATTTGGCATGGAAGCTTTGTCAGGCTTAACTCTGGAAGATCACTAGGTTTTATAAAACTATGGAACTCTCTGTGATTCAACGGCAAAAATGGAAGGAACAACTGTGATACTTGTCTTAAAAGAGGGAAGTATCAGCATTGCCAGAAAACTCCTTCCCTTTTTCAAATCTCGTTCTATATCTGTAACTTCTTCCAAATCTGCCTTTTGCTGACAGGTCAGGAAATCTATCAAACTCAGCTTGCAAGCTCTGCACATAAAAAAGGTATTTTTGGCCTTTAAAAACAACAACACTAAATTCGTAAATGATTATATTTCCTGCAAAACCACTAAAGATATGATTGCAAAGCCATGTTTTTATACATTCATACATTTCTGCAACTGTACCCATGCATGTGACTGTATTGCAGAGGTGGGCAATATTTGTGAGGTTGGGGGCTGCAATGTGGCTTCATGAAATTCAAGAGAGTTATAGGAGTCAATCTACAGAAGCCATCCCATGGTGAGACCTTATCTTTCAGCCCCGCTTTGCATATTTAGAAGCCATGCAACCATAAAAAAAACAAAGCTTGAAATCTTGCTGACAACATTTTGTTACCAAATTTCACCAGCATAATTTGGAAATCCTGGCATCTATAAATGGGGTACAGAGTGGGGCTGCATGGGGTATGAGGGTCATGACTGTCCAGTCCTATTATTTGACAACATATAAAAAGAATGCTGTTCTCATTATAGTGTTGGTTATGGACTTGTAAAATTAATGAAGTTCAAAAGGAGATTCTTTGTTCATCTCTGTCTTTCAGTCCAATCTACTTCATCGGTTTGTTCTGAGATAAAATGGATGTTGAAGAATCTCAATCAAATCATAATTCTCTGAAAAAAATGACCTATAATTTCCCAAGAAAAAGTTAATTTGTTTTGAACAAAACAAGTTATGATTGATGGTTCTCAACTTCCACATCTCTTTTATCACCCCTCCTATTCCAAGACATTGTTGGGGAGACAAGAGTGGCTACAACCATGTTCTCCACCTTCCTTCACTTCCCTTTTGCTGAGGCTTCTACCTTCTGCAGAAAAGTGGCCAATGAGGTTCTCTGAAGCTATACCAGAAAGAGTGACCAAGACACTTGCGATGAAATGGTTACAGCAGCCCTGCACAATGTGCTCTAGGCAGTTACAATGCTTGGCACCCTTCATGGAAATCCTGCTGACTGTTCCAGCTGTGTGTGTGTATGTTTTTTTTAAATAAGAAAGCATCTAATGCTTTCTTTAAATAAGAAAGCATCTTTTAAATAAGAAAGCATCTTCCAGACATTCCTCTAAGGCAGAAGTCTCCAAACTTGGCAACTTTAAGACTTGTGGACTTCAACTCCCAGAATTCCTCAGCCAGCTTTGCTATGTTGGCTGAGGAATTCTGGGAGTTGAAGTTCACAAGTCTTAAAGTTGCCAACTTTGGGGACCCCTGCTCTAAGGCTTGGTCTGACATTCTCAGTGAGACAGCAAAAATCATGACCAGCTTCTTCTGCCTCTTTTTTAAATCACTTGCTTTTTTTGCTAGGTTTCTCAACCTTCTCACTTCTCCCCACTAGATCCTGTCTTCTCAAACCTCCTGTCCCCATGGCAGCACTTTGGGTGAATCAAAGACAACTTTCATCGTATTTTAAGTTAAATTATTTTTTAAGTTATTTTTTTAGAGCAGTGATACCCCAATGTTTTGGCACCAGGGACTGATTTCATGGAAGACAATTTTTCTATGGACTGGGGGTGGGGGGAGGAGAAGTGCACAACTCACGTATATGCAATTTTGTTGCCTGCTGTCGCTCACTTCCAGCTGTGTGGCTTGGTTCCTAACAGGCTATGGATTGGTACTGATCCATGGTCCATAGATTGGGGACCGCTGTTTTAGAGAATGTCAATCTTTCCCTAAACGTGTGTGTATGTGTGTGTGTGTGTGTGTATTCCTGTGAGGAGAGTTGAATATGTCCTACAAAATAAGTATTTAATGCTGATATTTAATTTAGACCCAAGCAATATAAAACTCAGCCTAGGTCAGACACCCCTGGTCTTTACATGGAGACCAGAACATTGGATGGAAGATAACTTTGAAAGGAGCATCCAAGATAAAATAGCAGCTGTTGTACTAACTCCCATCAGTTTGGGTATCATGCTCATCATTAAGTTTAGCCTAACACAGATTAATCCATATAAAGAAGAAATACAGAGAGAGAAAATGAGAAAGAGAGATAAACACATACCATGGAACCCTTTCTTCTCTCTCAATTTTTTTATCTCAGTTTCAAGTATGAATAAATCAATTTTCCATGGATGAAGGATTATTGCGTATACTTCTGTCACCAGAGTCATTTAATGTTTATTTAATGCCAAATATGTGCTTCAGAGCTATTGTTGCTTGTCAAGAAGTGGTATACACACCCATACAAGGTTGAATGGAAAGTAGTGCTTCTACTTCCATACATTCAACTTAGATAGGGACATTTTAATAAACAAAACAGGAAAAACATCTTAAGCCCATGTCACACCGAACCAACGGATGCAAAGAGGATGTAAAACGGACAAAAAACCTTGCCATCCTCGTCGAGAAACGCGATGTTGACTCACTGCCCCTTTTGGCTTTCCTCATCTATCCGTCCAGCATCCGTTTAGGACGTGTTCATCCGCAGCTCATATAAGTTTGTGGGCTGCTATAAAACTTTTGGCATCAGGACAAAAAAATGTATCCAGTGCGTCCGTTTATGCATCCGCTACGCGCATCCACATACGCATCCGTAACGCATCCGTACGCATCCGCTAATCTCGCTAGATCCACTGCGCATCACGCAACTGCCAATCCGCCCGGCATGCAGGCGAGGGAATGAACAGACCGTGGTAACGGACCATGCACAACGGAATGCCTAGCAGATGCAGCACAGAAAAAGCGTTTAAGACGTGAAAAAACGTGTCGCAGAGGGGACTATCTCGGATATTAAGGACTTATCTCAGAATGCCTGAGAGGAACCATAGAGGATTGCCTTAGAGTGATCACAGCACCTATCTCCTATAAAAAGGGGAGCAACTCGTCTCCGCATCTCACTTCCGAACAGCAGCCCCATTGCGTGCGGTACCGTCTCGCAGCCTTCCATCTGGATCTTCCTCTTCCACCAGCATTCTAGTCATCGGTCCACCCCTGTGGATCGCAACACAGTCCCTTTGGCCAGCCACATCATTCTGCCAGACAGTGCAAAGCCATGGCAGGCGTTGTGAACTCACTCCACGGACTGCAGAAAGAAAAGCGAGCACCAAAAAGATCTGGCATCGAATGAGAATCGACTCAGGACCAAAAGCACGATACGACTGTAACAACAAGCTCATGATGTGAGCTCAAGGAGTGAAGACACTCGCCGTTCCAGAGTTTCATGAGGATGCCTCACGCCTGCGTTTGATTGAACGTTGTGGCAGCGCCTGACACCCAGGTATGACCATAGGCACCACCAACTTGGTCCCAGCCGCTCTGATACCTGAGCTCAAGGTGGCTACTCACCTCTGCGCGCACGTGTGGCTCAGGGACCACCCTACACTATGAGGCATGCTGCATCACACGCTGGCAGGGTCCCACCCAACACCCTCACATCTGTGGTTCCAGAAGGAAATGGCTACAGCCATCATTGAAGCAATTACAAGGAGAGCCGGCTCAGTACACCCTCCACTGAGAGAAGGATGGAAGAAAGTTGCAGAGCCACTGTGATCAAGAAGTGGAACTTTCTCCCACACCGTTGGAGGCCATATCGATGGCAAGCACACGCTGCGGCCTGCTAAAGCTCCAGCCAATCCTGGCTATCCCTTACTTTCAACTCCAAGGGCTTCTTCAGCATCACCCTCTTCGCCATGGTCGATGCTTGACTACAAGTTTATGTACATCGATTGCTTCAGCAAACGGCGTCAGCTTTCCAGATGCCCAGGGTATACAATGCCGTCACCTTCACAGAGGGGCTAGCAAGTTCGCAACTCATCAGATGGGCTCCCAGATCCAGACCCCCTGCCCAACAACATGCATAGATGTGCCCTACTTCACGTGGGGATGACACCTTCTCCCTCAGACCTACCTCAATGAAGCCCTAACTTCCAAGCCTCACCCATGAAGAGACGGATCTTTCACACCACATGCGTCTGTCCCGTGGCAACTGCAAGTGTGTGCAGAGACCCTTTTGCATCCGGCCAATCAGCTTGCGCAACGAGTAACTCTCACCACCATCACAACTCGCCAGCAGACCATGTGTAAACATCATGGAATGCTGCTCGCTGCACCCTCATCAATCTCATGCGCACCCGCTATACCCATCTTGCAGAAACAGGCTCGTGGACCTCCAGACAACAACTGGGGACTGCGACTGCCTGTGAACTAGCAGGGCTAAACGCGCGCTCAATCACCTGATCGACATACTGAGATGCTGCCAAAGGCCCCAACAGAGCCTCATCACTCAGAAGCGATAAAGTCAGCGCAACCTCTGACAACACTGGCAAACACTCCCAAGCTGGAGCCAGTGGCAGTGGCAAGACAGGAATTGGTTAGATCTTAATGGCATGCTCTTCCCTTCAGCCCATGTCTACATCACACAGATAATTGGCCATGTATGTTTTGTGGTTGGCCTACAATGATACAGCGGCATTAATAAGAGTGTTGCTGTTTAGTGTTCAAATCTGAGTATCGATTCATTATCATTATTATTATAATACAAGGGTCCAACCTGGTTGCAGCCGGCTCAGAGGCGTGGACCATCACTAGGTCCCACCTACTACTTGCACTGGGAGGTTTATCTATTCCACAGCTAACTTACCCACCCAAAGGGCCTATCTCCCTGCCCACTCCACTAGCAACCCTCATCCACAAGACCAGTCAAAGGATCTTAAACCATTCATCTTAAAAGTTTCCCAACCAGGACTTTATTAAAGAAAAACGAAATAAGCAAGTGTAATAATCAAAAATAGACTTTTATTAACAAGATAGTCCTATAAAAACAAAAATGAAGTCCTTGTACTCCTTCTTGGTCGCCTCTAGTCCCAGGTGAAGGGTGCAGGTGCTGTGGAGGTTGTGGTGCTGGAGTGCTTGTCATCAGCTCCTCCAGAGCAGAAGTAGCAGAAGCGCAGCCCAGAACGAGTGAGCCATGCTGCAGAAGCCCGCAGGAGAACCAGAGGAGGCCAGGGGTGGTTTGTAGCCCTGGTCCCTCTTTCGCCCAGGCTGGCAGCAGATGGCTGAGGCTTGCTGTGCTTCTGCACATGATTGTGGCGGTTGCTGGCTGGCAGGGAGGCTGCACGAACCAAGGCTGACAGGAAGGCTGCAGGAGGCTGGCACCAAGGCTTCGCCGGCAAGGCTGCACCAAGGCTGGCAGGCAGGCAGACAGCAAGGCTGGCAGAGTAGGCTGGCAGGCAGGCTGGCAGGCAGGCAGGCCAGGCACCAAGGCTTGGCAGGAAGGCTGGCACCAAGGCATGGCACCAGGCTGGCAGGGAGGCAGGCACCAAGGCCGGCAGGAAGGGCTGGCAGGCAGGCAGGCACGCAAGCGCTGCAGGCAGACCTGAACCAAGGCTGCAGAAGGCATTGGCAGGGAGAGTGGCAGGCAATGGCCTGGCAGGCAGCCGCTTGGCAGGCAGGCGTTGCAGGCAAGGCTGGCAGGCAGGCTGCGCAGAGGCGCAGCATTGCAGGGAGGGGGCTGGCAGAGAGGTGGAGTGAGGCCTAGCAGGCAAGGCTGGCCAGCGAGGCTGGTAGCAAGGCTGCAGGCAAGGGCTGCGCAGGGCAAGGAACAGTGCAGGCAGGACAGGCAGAGGCATCGATGTGTCCGCAGCAGGCTTTCCTCTGATGGCGACCTCTTCCGAGCTGCTGCCCGTTATCATTGGGAACTGACGCAATGCATCCCCCCCGCATGCCGCGCAATTAACTCTGCCAGGCATCCGCCGGCCTCCGCTGTGCATCTGCTCACGCCTTCTGCTCTGCATTCTCGTTCATCGCTGTGCATCCGCGTACCGTTCCGCGTCACTTTGCTGAGGCCCGGAAGCCCTGCATTGCGCCATCCGCTCCATCCGCTCCATCCGCTTGCTTCGGTCCGCATCTGCTTGCATCCGCCCTGCGTCTCGCCCGTGTCCCGTTTATCTGCTCTGGTTAATGCAAATTTTTGCCCCCTTTGAGAGCGGATAACAACGGATGGAACATTTTGCTCGTCCGTTGTGTCCTTTTTGCATCCGTTGGGCAGTGTGACATGGGCTTTAAGAATGTACTTGTATTTACTCCTCCACATACTTATTTGGCATACTCTCTGTCAATAATGGACAAGTTTCTAAAAATCTTACAAAAGAACTGCCCTTTTTATCTCTTCAACCAGATCCTGACAGCCCTTTTCATTCTTCATCTGAGTGATACAAATGCCCATGAATGCATTCCTTCAGTTTTGGGGAAAAATGGGAGTCACATGACAACTCTGGACTATGTAGCAAATGGGTACAACTGAATCTTGGGGAGCTGAAGAGGTGTGAAATGTAGTATTATCAGGTTGCAGCAAAATTTCCCTTCTGCACATCTAAACCTGTTTCATCCTTAAATGTTTTTTTTTTCTATCAGGGCAACCTGGTCTACTCATACATGGGCTGGAGCATACTGCTTCCGCTTTCACCTTTCAGCCCCAATCCAGGAGCCTTCTCAGGCAGTCACTTTCACAACAAACTATTTTGTTGTGTTAAGTTTTTATATTTTACCAACAAAGAAGACTCGTATAGATCTATTTCAAGCTACTTACTTCTCATCAGCTAGCCATACCCTTCTTTGATTCATCCTTGTTTCCAAGTTTTAAGTATTGCAGTGTAGTGCACTGAGTTAATAGCTCCAGATTCAAGGACATCCTTATGAACAAGAATTTTCCTGACTATCTCTTTATAATGATGTTTCATGGATTGATATTTCCTTTCTTGCTCACAATGATGAGCCCATGTTTTAAACTTTCCCATAATTTTTGATACAGATTGTTATAAAGATGCTTGTCTCTTGTATAATCAATAAAATCTCACCATTCCTCTTAGAGTAATGATTTGCTATCTTATAGTGTCAAGCAGTGGATTTTGTCAGAAAATTTCTCAAGCGCTGCTACAGCCCAAATGCTATCATGCCATCTTTCCACTGAGAAATAATCTAGATATTTCCATTATTCAACAATAATGAACAATCATGAATTTAGCTGCTAAACTAGACATTCAATTAAACTGATTCTTTTGCCATTTTTGTTCTGATTATCCAGTATATCTGACAAATCTACTCAATCTGTTTGGTTATTTATGAGAATTTGTGAACAGTCTTCTTCCAAAAATAAGAAATATCGTATTCCCACTAGAAATGAAAAAATATTCTGTTGAATGTATAGCCTCACCAACAATTATTGAATATTTGCACTGGAAAATACAAGATTCCTATTGGATTTTATGCCACCGATATAAGAGATTTGTATACAATTCCTCTATACTGTAAATTATTTATATATGATTCCTCTATACCATATGTCCTGATAAGAATCCTATATGCTGCTGTAGAGACCACCGGGTATTTTCCTTTCATTGTTTCTGTTAGGAATGTAAGTCACCTAAGAGCTATTTGGGTTGGAAATATATAAACCAGGATAGACATTTTAAAACTGTATCTTTAAGAAAATGCAAAAAAATATAATTGGGTGTGGTTTATCAAATGGCCATAAAATGGAGCCAGAAACCTGGATTGTTTAGTCTTAATCTCAGAAGAGAGAAGTCTCAGTGAGTCTGTTTTCCTTTTGTTGGAGAGTATTGCCATTTCTCCTAATTGACTGCTATTCCTGGATTTGATGTAAGTCTGATACTGAACTGTTTTTGACACTGGACTTTGATATTGGAATTATCCCTGGACTAAAAACTGACTGCCTTACCTGTGAATGACTTTGGAGTGTGTTTGAACTTTGCTTTAATGTTTCTGGAAATAAAAACCCCACATTTACTGTACAGTGTATCTGTGTGTGTATTATTCAATACTTCTCTCACTACATCTCCCTGTATGCGCTCATTCTCCTAATGGGGAATTACCTCAACAGTTTCCCTAAAACTAAATGTCAGTCTTCTTTTAGCTATATGATAGATTTATTAAACTATTGAACCCAAAACAAGACAAAAAGGAGGAAATTCAACCAAAATAAGGAGGAGGAGTAATAGGAATAAACAAAGAGGAAGTAGACTTGATTGAAAGGAATGGGTTATCCTAGGAAGAAAGAAGACATAAAAACTAAAGAAAGAAAAAGAGAGAGAGAGAGAGAGAGAGAAAGAGAGAAAGAGATCTCGTGTGTACAGTTTTACTCATCTATAGTTCAACCAACTGTGCGACCTGGTTTTGGTGTTTTTGAGGATTCCCATCTCCCCTAAATATTACACACACACACACACACACCAATGGTGGAATTCAAAAGTTTTTATTACCAGTTCTATGGACGTGGCTTGGTGGGCGTGGCATGGTTTAGTGGCTGTGGCAGGGGAAGGATACTGTAACATCTCCATTCCCTTGCCACTCCAGGTGGAAGGTTACTGCAAAATCCCCATTCCCTCCCCAGCCTACTAACCTGCTTTCCAGCTCCATTCTCCTGTGGAGGGCAACAAAAGAAGACCCAGCCAATCAGCTGCGAGTCAGGAGACAGAGAATAGATGGGGGCACAGCCAGTCAGAGGTGGTATTTGCTGGTTCTCCAAACTATTCAAAATTTCTGCTACTGGTTCTCCAGAACCTGCTGAATACCACTTCTCTCTCTCTCTCTCTCTCACACACACACACTACTCTGAGTTCCTTTGAAGAACTTGATATACATCCAAAAATATCTACATTAAGCCTTAAATATTGGTATTTAGCTTTAGACCCAAGCAATATCAAGCTTGGCCTAGGTCAGACACTCTTGGTTTTTACTTATTTGAGCAGAACATTGGATGAAAGATAACTTTGAAGGGAGCATTTAAGATAAAACACCACTGGTAAGACACTGCTTGTATTGACCCTAATTAGTTTTGATATCATGCTTGCCATTAAGTTAACACTATTTAGGAATTCAACAGGGGTTGAGCTAGCACATTTGTGGCTATGCAGAGACTCTAGGCAGATTGCACATTTAACTCCACCTCCAAGTTCTGCCATTTCTTCTACAACTTTTGATATTATTGACCATAGTATTATTTCAGAGCTTGAAGACATCATTTTGTTGTCCCTTTTGATATTTGCCCTGAAGATAGTGCTGGAGGATTATCATTTGATAAATAAGTCATTGATCTGAAGTATCCCAGGGAATTGTGTTTTGTCCCATGGGCTATTTAACAACTATTTGGAGTCAGCAGTGAAGATCATTCAGCAATTTGGAATTGGATACTATCATTATACTGATAACATTTAACTCTGTTGCCCTGTTCATTTAATGCCCAGGAATCATTGTTACTGAATCTTGATGGAGAAGAAGCTGGAATTAAATTCAGAAAAGACAGGGATGCTGTCAGAAAGAGCAAAAAAAAAAAATGGTCCTAACTATTGAGGTGAAGCCTGTTTTGATGCCTGTACTGAAAGATCTGCACTGGCTGTTAATTGCTTCCTTGGTACAATTTAAAACATGAAGATTGACTCTTACAATACGAAATGGCTTGTGGGTTTGACTATCTGAGAGGTTTCTATGAACCTACTCGATTACTTAAAACAGCAGGAAGAACTCCTTTGAAGCTGCCCTTCTTATAAGAGTTTGCCTATCTCATATATAATGTATATATGTGACAGTTCTTGTATATGGCCTAAGCTTGAGGAAAGGTGTAGCAATGCAAATGAGCAGGAAATCTAAAGTAAACTGATGACCCTGGAGAGAGAGGAGACAGATAATAAAATCAGACTATTGTCTTTCCTTTGGTGTGAGTATGGGCAAAATAAGTACTCTTATTTATCATACATGGTGTCAATGTTTATAATTAGGGAAAATTAAAGTCCCATTAGTAGAAAAGAATGTAGAAACACTGGGATAGATTTAACAAAGTCCTCCCATAATGTAATCAGATGTTAGATTTCAACTGTAAAGATCATAGCATGATTTACACAGCTTTCTTTATCATCCCTATATAATATTTCTGGGGTGATATATATCCCATAACCTTGTTTAGTTTGGGGGGGCTTTTGCATTCCTTTGGCTGAACACAAAGTGATCCAGCTGTGCATGTCAATAAAATATCTTCCAATATCTTCAAATGCTTTGGGTTTTTTATTATTGAGATGGGCATTTTGGCAGAATTAAAATGTTTGCAGGGACTAGATTTTCTGATGAAGATACTCTGATCTAAAAGGCAATGAATGATTGGGGATCTTCTACTGTAGCTGAGCTTAAGGTCTACCTGGGCAATGGATCATCAGGTTTTGGTAGGACCAGAACAGGGCCTGCCTATGTAGTAAGGGCATAGTTAGATTTGGAAATAGCACATAGCTTTGTAGAAAATCAGCACCTACCCCCAAAAGAATGAAATATTTTGGGAAATATTAAAAAGGCAAGACATTATATTTCCCTAAAGGAGAAATGGAGAAACATGCTCTTAAAAGACAGAAAGCAGACTCAATCTCCCTGCCTCCAGTAGACACAGAGGCCAGCTTTTAGAAATGCAGATTTGATAATCCATTCAAGAAAGGATATTTTGAAACAAAGGCAGAGTGATAAGATTAGCCCTCACTCAAGATTCAACACAGAGCAAAGCCATTAAGCCACAATAGGGATTTCCCAACACTCTTTCAGAACACAAGCCCCTTCACTGCATCACCCTCAGAAACTTCAAACAAATTTAATTCAAACATCTAGGATTTGTACTTTGCCTATAGAGCTATGACTCCTATGGAATAGAATAGAATACTTTATTGGCCAAGTGTGGTTGGACAGACAAGGAATTTGTCTTGGTGTAAATACTCTCAGTATACGTAAAGAAAAGATACATTCATTAAGAGTCAAGAATCATAACGTACAACACTTAATGATAGTCATTGGGTACAATCAACAATGAAATCATACTAGGAAACAGTCAATATAAATCATAAGGATACAAGCAACAAAGTTACAGTTCTACAATCACAAGCAGGAGGGGATGGGTGATGAGGAGTGATGAGAAGATTAACAGTAATAGTAGTGCAGGCTTTGTAATAGTTGAGCAGTGTTGAGGGAATTATATGTTTAGCGGAGTGATGGCTTTCAGGAAAAAATTGTTTTTGTGTCTAGTTGTTCTGGTGTGCAGTGCTCTATAGCATCATTTTGAAGGAAGGAGTTGAAACAGTTTATGTCTGGGATGTGAGGGGTCTGTAAATATTTTCACAGCCCTCTTTTTGACTTGTGCAGTGTACAGGTCCTCAATTGAAGGTAGGTGGGTTGTAATTGTTTTTTCTGCAGTCCTAATTATCCTCTGAAGTCTGTGTCTGTCCTGTTGGGTTGCAGAACCAAACCAGACAGTTATAGAGGTACAGATGATAGACTCAGTTCCTCTGCATATAACCTCTACATGGTCCCATGGGAGTCTGACAACAGCCAATAGAATACATGTTCTTGCACAGGAACAGGAAGCTCAAGGGCAAAGCCGAAGAGAAGGTATAACCCCCCCCCCTCAACTCCATGTGATCAGCTGCCCATAATCACATGTTCTTGGTGGTTCTGCTTCACCAATAAATGGACACTCTTTCCAATCAGCCTCTGGCCACCGTTTTGTTTCAGTGCCTTTCTCCCAGCTTGGAACTAAAGCAGATGGACATTTCTTCCCAAAGCTTCTATGGAACACTCGATAGAAGTAGATCCAGCAAAGTGCTGCCTAAGGATAAAAAACATGACTCCTGCTGCATCAAGCAGGGCCAATATCTGATTTTGATTCTTTTGGTCAGGAATATCTATAAAGGTCTGCAATACAGAATAATGCCCAATTTACACAACAAATTTAGGGTAAAGGTTCATTCTCTGAGCTTGTGGGAACATTTCATTACCAGGCTAGGTAACATCTTCAGCAGAATTGAACCCACAAACTCAGAGAACGAGCCTTTACCCTCATCCTACACCTGAGCTCGAGATGTTCACTGCTATTGCAAAACACAACAAATTTCTACCCAACAAATTAACACCCAAAGGGATTTCTTCTGTAGGAACCTCACATAGAGGGCTTGAATCACTCTCTGCAGGGGATGAAGTTACACTCTTACACTCTCAGAATTTAGGAAGATGGCAAAGAATGCCATGTCCCAGGTCCTTTTTACTAAATTGATTCTAGCGATTGTGATTTTTATTTGGTTTTTACTTTAATTGAGTTTTATGATTATATCTTATATTTCTGCATTGTGTTTTTATTACTGTAAGCTTCTTTGGCTGCTTATATAGATCAATATATAGGACATCAATGCAATAAGTGTGAAACATAAGCTTAGGTTATTGAATAAATAATTGCCGATGGTGCACAATTTGCTGAGATATAAATCATGGCTTGCAAATAACAGTGGTTGGTTTTGCAGGNAAAAAAAAAAAAAAAAAAAGCCACAGAGTGACTTAGCATGATATATGACTCCTTCGGTCTGAAGTCGCAAGTCTCTAGGTGTGACAGCTCATTTTCACCTGATCCAGCTAACCTTTCTGCATCTTCATGCCTATTTATCATTTTGGTAATCAATTTCAAAAGCAGAATAAAACTTTTGAAAGATAAATAAAATCAAATAATATCTCCCAAGCCAGAAGTGTCAAAAAATCTGTGCCAGTGTGTTGCTGACACAGTAAAATACACCATCCAGAATCCCCTAAGTAACATACCTCATCCTGCAAAGAGCCACATTGTGGCAGCTACATTATCAATAAAAAACAGATAGTGCCATGACAAGTTTACTCTTGAGAGAAATGGATAATTTTAACTGTCACCTGAAAATTGTAATAAATATTTGGCAATTCTGCCATGAAAAGTGGTATACTTGAAAAATTAGCATCCAGAGACCTGAGTCTGAAATCTCCAGTAAAAGTTATTGTAATATTCCCTTAAATAGGTTAGAATGGAAAAAAATGGAACCCATACAGTGTAAATTTACATTGGACAGGAAGGGAAATTGAGGATTGAAGTGATATGCTTACTTAGCCACAGTTTGGAGGCACAATTTTGCATGATAAGCCAAGTCCTCCTCAGAAGGAAGAAAGAAACACAAAAAAATGTGTTATTACCAGACTGCTGCAATTTTTAAAAAATCTGTGCAGCAAACGTAAAACACTTAGCAAGGGATGACTTATTTGTTGTCCTCTAATGTTTCTTGTAATTTATTGTGCAGCTGAATAGAACTGAAAATAGAATAGAATGAGTTGGAAGGGACCTTGGAGGTCTTCTAGTCCAGCCCCCTGCTCAAGCAGCAGAACCTATACCATTTTAGGTAAGTCTAGGCCAGTGGTGGCTAAACTTTTTGGGCTCCTGTGCCAAAAATTGTGTGTGCACTTGCATGCCAGCACCTAGAAGGCAGTGCACACACCCCCATGCCCCTACGCATACGTGCGCTATCCCTGTTGAGGTAATTCCCCGTTAGGAGAATGAGCGCATACAGGGAGACGTATTTGGGAGTCGTGTTTGAATAATAAACACGCAGTACACAAATACACTGTACAGTAAATGTAGGTTTTTACTTCCTGAAAGGTTTAAGTAAAGCTCAAAATAAGCAGTCCAAAGTCATTCACAGGTAAGATCAGTCAGTTTTCAATCCAGAGATAATTCTAATATCAAAGTCCAGTGTCAAAAACAGTTCAGTATCAGACTTACATTGACCAATTACTGAGAAAAGATAAACTACCAATCAAGGACTGATAAATGTTCTTATCAAAAACAGGACTTTGAACATTGAACTTACTGATCGCCTAAATTCTGATCTATTGATGTCTCTTATCATAGCTCTACAAAGCATCTAACACATTTAAACATTTCATATAATAGCTAACCTTGGTTTATTACCTGAACTCTGCTTGTGGAGATGCTTGCTGCTCCGCCGACCCGTTAGCTTGCTGCCTCTCTTACCACCCTTCCACCTAACCCAACCAGATTTACTTGTCTCTGATCTTACTCTGTTTATCTCTAAAATTACTTATTCCCCACATAGTCGAAACTTATCTCAGCTCACGCCCTCCTCTTGCTCTCAAGTTCTTTATCGATTCCAACTAGCTCATCGTCATCAGTAATAATACAAATAATGAACACTACTACCATTACTTCCTTTTTAAACAAACATGGATCAGACCATAGCCAGCTACAAAGCCCATAACAGCTTCAAATTCATTTTAACTCTCTCATTCGCGATCTCTCCCTCATCGTCCTGATTGCCTTCCATACCACTCACACCACGCACATTCTTCCTCACCACCTTTCCGCATCAGTCCTGCACTCTTATGTCTCTGACTCACACCTAACAGCTCCACCTTTCTTTCCTAACACATGTATATATCATATGTTTGGAAATGGTGCATGCAAGATAAAGCTGCTCTAACACTCCAAATGATTCCATAACACCATATATTTCTCCTTCAGCTGCCGCACCATCTACATGCTGCCTTAATGTAGTAGCCATCAGACTGAAGGTTGCAAACAACCTCATCAATAAAAGATTTGCTGTCTGATTTAAATTCTTGTGCTACTAACAGCTTTATGGTAAAACAAGTTCCCATCAAGACGTGTCTTCAAATTTATATATCATTACATCCTACTGGCATGTTTTATCTCGCGTCGCGTAAGTCCACTTTTAATATTCTCGCTATCACTCCAGTTTTTCCTTAAAATATTCTACGTTTCCTTGATCCATTGCCTACTCTACTCCCAACGCTCCAGCCTACCATCTTTAGGCAGGATACCTAGTTTTAGTTCACTCAATTACAGGAACTGTATCACTTGGCATACAAACACTAGCACTGATATCTATCAGGTGTGTCATGTTACTTGGGTTTGAATGTTTTTGGTTATATACAGGCGCCTTCACTGTGGACTTTTCCTGTGCCATACTGCTCCCTGTTTTTCTACCTCTTCCTGTTCCCTGATTCTCTACTCTCCCTCTCTACTTTGTGCTTCGCTCTTTCTGCTGTTATGGGCTATTTTTGTGGCTTATGATTTTTTATCTTTAGGGACTATTTGGGTGTCAATAATTATATCATGCTGGATTTCCTGTTCCTCCAGTTTATCATCCAATGTTTACTATAGAAATTTTGCATTAGCACTGACCAATAAACATAGAGCTTGTGCTCGATCGCAGAATCTATAACGATCTTGGTTAGGCCCTCATAACTTACAAAAAATTAATTTCTTAGCTCTATGTTGGCCCTTCTTCAGTCTTCCTTGTGAGGGAATATGCACGCCATGCTGGAGCTTCCAAAATGTGTGTAGGTAACTTAAATTATGTTTTTCTGTCCATGGCAATTGGAGGTAGTGAGCAATTCCTCCACGTTCGTTGTACATTTACTACATTGTTTTAAAACATGGGTTACTACACATTATGGCTTCACCTCCACAAGTGTTCAGGTAAACCTGTAGTCAGATAACATCGTGAGCCATGGCTTGTTAATGTTTCCCCTCTTCGTCTCTACATAAGGACTTTAGTTTGTGGTCTTGTAATGTGCAGAATGTTTTTGTGTCAACACAGCCAATTTCTAATTGATAGTTTTGAAACTTTTAGTCAATAATTCAGTCCTATATACTCAAAATATAAACAGGCACCCTTTCCTATATTAGGTTTTCTTAGAGACCAGTTATGTTCAGCAAACACAACCTTCTAAAGGTTCCTTTGGTCTTAAACCTTGTTGCTCTGTTTGCAGGGGTAACTTTGCCTTCTCTTGAACTCAAGCATATTCATAGCCGTAAATACTTTGCTACATGGATTCTAATTTTTACTCCCTTTTTGGGAAAAGTTTCTATTCTGTTCGTAGTCTTATGCCATTCATATATTTGTGCAATTTGCTTTGCACGCATGCAAGAACCTCTTATATGTCCTCCCTCGTTCGAGAGCGTGTTGGTTAACGGCGGTGGCGTTGTGTGGGCGGTCTTTCTATGTATTCGTGTCGTAACTGGAGAACAGGAGGAGATTACGTTCCAGAGTGTTTCTTGGGTCCTGACATTAGTATTCCGGCACCTCTCGCGCGAGAAGAGTGGAGGTTTGGAGCACTTCTATGTACAAAAAGCTTGATGGGGAGACAGAGCTGATATGAAAGACATCTCGTTGTCCTTGCATCTCCATGCACTACTCGTGAGGATGCCACCTTAGCCATGTTTGATGAATGTGAGCGTCTGAGACCCAGGTCGACCAGCCGAGCCCAACTTTCTGTACGCCAGACTGGACTTGACTGAAGGTGGGCGGCGCAAAAACGGACTGTCACAAAGGCTTTCCCGGATCTGTGCCAACCATGGCCTCGTGGAACAACAATAACAGAAAACATGAACAGTATGCATGGAGGGTGACCACAAGACAACACATCAGCGATTGTGGTCAGATGAAGTGGAGTAGAACAGACCATCATCTGACACGCAATACATGGAGGAACTCCTCCAGTGTCCGTCACCACTGAAGAAGTGCTGGAGGCAAAGATTGGGCAGAGAGTGGTAATCAGAGGTGGTAACTTCCCTCGCACACCCATTGGCGCAAGCTCATTATATTGGGAAGCAACATGGCCTGCAAAGCTCCTCAGCCAACTCAGGGTCCACTTATCACAACTACAAGAGCATTTGTCTTCAGGCCATCATCCTTTTTTGGCCATGGTTTGAATAACGTCTTGAGCCTTTTTATTACAAGTTCAGTTGGTTACAGTGGACATGGCTTTTAATTCACTGTTTGAGACAATTTCATGCTCTTCAGCAGTTATCATCATATTGTTAATTATAATCCATGTGTCCTTAATTTATAAGGTTAAGCAATCCTTACTTATCATTAACATCCGCATATGTTCAGAATCATTTCTAATGTAGGCATGTAACTTTTAATTACCTATCTTGCCCAAGGAATATACCGGATTATCTCCCTAAAGGTACTAACCTAATAACAAAGGATTAACCTAAAACCTTAACTGAATAGGCAAATTACAATAATACAGTACTAGGAGTATATACTAAAAGTACATTCGTTAAGTGTTTCATTTATACAAGAACAATTATTGGCCAGTACCTTTCACCTAGGATGGCTTTAACTCTCATTCCATTTGGCCAGTGATACATGGGTTGGTTTAAACTTATGGAACATCTTTACAAAACGCATGGGTTCTATACTACTTCATAATGCATGTGATTGCTCCACTACTCCAACAACCCACAAATCAATAGGGTTATATACAAAGGTATGGGTGTTCTAGAAAGCAAGCGGACATAGGCCTGAGAAAGACTAAGACATTACTTCTAAAGGACCCATATCTGTGGTTCCGCATGGTAATTCTTTCCTTTTCATTTATGAACAGAACTAAGGGCTATTATGTCCCCCTAGCTCCACCATAGGAGGAAACATTTTCCCAGTTTATTGGGCTAGTTGAGAGGAATAATCCTCTTTGTTGTTGGTTGCTTTCTCTAGTTTGGGGTCCTCCTATTCTACGCCATCCTTCTTAGGGGCATGTCTTTATCAAGTCAATCCTTCCGGGTTATGTCAGTCAATGTCAAGTTTATCTCTGGGCCAGTTATACTTCAGTGAAGCATAAGAATGAATCAAAACTTCATGCAATGAAGAAAGAAAAGACATAATAGCACCCTTGATGCAGCTCTGAAAACTATTTAGTTCTTTTTCCTGTAGTCTTTTGGAAAAGTTTTTTCATGAAGTTTTAAATGAGGTTTAATATATCCACCTTTAAACAGTTTACGTGTAAGATGTATGTGTGACCTACATTGGGAGCAAAGCTCTCAGCCACCAAAACCATCAATCCCTCTTAACAAATTCCTCGCGCAACACCATCACAGCAGACCTTTTACCACGCAAGTGAATAATTGAGAAGACTTGAAAGACTGACTCAGGTCACAAACTCAGTTGTTAGATACAATTAATATCAAAAGAGCTTGATTACGTATGTTCTGTTTATACTCCAGTCAAAGCTCTCTCTTCTTGGCCCAATCATCCTCTATTATTTGATCCCATAGCTCATTTCTTACATACTGGTGTGGATTCTTTTTGAACATACAGTCATAAAGCCTTCTCTTACAACAGAAGTAGACTGCACCTTGTCAATCAAGCCGAAAGGCGATAGTAGTGGTTACATTCCGAAATCAAGGTTAGTCCAGTTGATTATACTTCTGTCTCTGAAGTGACTTGTGCCATCTTTACCAAGGAAGCTAACCAGCACACTAAACAGTAAACAAGCTGTCTGATTATACAAGACACTGCCGATATTACCATTAAAACAGCTCAGAACACACTGTGCCTAAAAGTATAGTCCTGGTCAAATAATCATTGTTAAGGGTCACATGTCCCTGTTGAAAGAATAACGCATTACATGGGGCATATTTTGAAGAGTACATGTTTGATAATACACACCATAGCACACAGATACTCTGTAGAGTAAAT
This sequence comes from Laticauda laticaudata, assembly GCA_004320025.1. NCBI lineage: Eukaryota > Metazoa > Chordata > Lepidosauria > Squamata > Elapidae > Laticauda > Laticauda laticaudata. The sequence goes on along the minus strand of BHFT01064892.1, from coordinate 4,163 downwards.
GCATGGTTTTTACTCCGTGATAAGGAGCCTTTTAAGTAAAGTTCAAAATAAGCAGTTCCAAGTTCCATATCAAAGGTAAGATATCCAGTGAGTTGTCGGAATCCAAGGAGGTAATTCCAAATAAATGCCAAAAGTCCAGTGTCAAAAAGCAGTTCGTATCACTAGACATTACATCAAATCCAGGCAAAAACTAATCTAGTCAATGGAAAATGGAGGGAACAGCAAACTCTCTCACGCAACAGAAAGGAAAGCAGAAGATACTACTCAACATCTCTTCTGTAGACTCATGACTTAAACAAACTCAAGGTTTGCTGAGACTCATATTATATGACTGTTTGACACACGAAACCGCAAATAATATAATTTTTGCATTTTCTTATAATATTTAAATGTTATCCTAGGTTTAATTATATTTTCTATTCTTTTGTAATACTTCTTCTCTATTCTTAGTCTATTGATAGTAAGAGAGCATCATCTCTTTTCCCATTTAAGTTGTACCTCTAGGATGTCTTCCAGTGTGCATACGAGACAGGATGGATGGAGAATTGCCTTTGACATCTTCTCACCTGGAGCCGTATCTAGTTTCATTGGTACTTCTTCACCTTAATTCCAACCAGGTTCTACTTATCTCTTTATCCTTCTCCTGCTCATTGCATTACCGACCACCAGAGGCATACACCAGTGAGGAAACAAGAGAGAAATAGACTATTCTTTACTAAAGCAAATCGTTCCAAGAGACTTGCTTGCCTTCGCACTCTTTTTTCTCCTGCACTACAATCTTCATGCGCGACCTGCTTCTTATCTTGTGTTCGTAGTTTAGCTTTCTAGGTAGGCTCTCCTCCCTCCTTATCTATACTTTTCTTTATTTTTGTTTCTAGGGTCTCTGGGTACTTATACTAACTATATCATCCTCTTCGTTCTACTCCCTTCACGACCTCTTTATGTTCTTTTTTAGGCTTACTATGTTTCTACTTTAAACCTTCTCTTTTCTTTTTTCGGGTTTTGTTTCTCGCTAATCCCCCTAATTTTTCTCTTTACTTACTCTGGCTTTCGGCTGATAGGCCTAGCAAGTTTATAACTTCACCTTTTTTCGTGCTTCTAATCTTATTTCTTTCTATTCTTTCTTCTCTTACTTTTTCTTTCCTTCTTTCTTTTCCTGTTCTCTTTTTTTCTTCTTCTATCTTTTTTTCTCTCTACTTTTTACTCTCTGACTATTCATTTTACTTCTCTCTCTTCTAGTCTCCTTCTCTTCTCTTTCATTTCTTGGGCTTATATATCTGGATAGGGACAATGTAAGCAGTTCTTGATTCATAATCGCCTTCGTGAACTGACGCTCACAGCATATGGCAGCGTAGTGGGCTCCTCCCTCCTAGTAGAATGTTGAGCACTGTTGATAATTGAGGTCAGCTGGAGCTAGGGCATGAAGGGCTGTTCGCGTCCTTCTTTAACCTGATAGACTTACTATTTTGTGTCGGGGTGATTCCTGTGCCCTGTTCGGCCACACACCGCCGCCCCCTACTAAGCCTATAACCAAACCCTCGCCTAAATAAGCTTCTTATAACACTGGTTGATGCATAAAGGATTAGTGAAGACCGAGAAGAAAGCGCGCAACCTACCACTAACTATCTCTTGTTCAAACAGACCCTATGATGCTGAGCTGGGTGTTACATAACTCATTATACCTTCTATAACTACATTTCCCTTCGTTCTTCTCTAGACGTTAGGAGGGCTACTTTGTTGCTTAGTTGGCCATAGCATCCGTTGATTGGTATGATTTTTGCTTCTAAATGGATGCTACTTTACTTTCTTCAGATTCCTGTCTCCTTATCCCACTTATCTTCTTCTTTTGCCTCTCATGGGATTAGGGAGATTGGTGCCATGTAATCATGCTTTCTTGATAGGTGTTTTGGCACTTACTCAATGAACCTATAGTCTGCTTCTGCGATTAATAGAAAAGAGCTGTGTGGTTTCTATGTTGATACATGGGTCTATGTGGGTGTTGGATTCGTCAAGGCTACGTGAAATATTGTACTTTGTTATTCTTGTATAAAAGCTGTGCCAATTCAATGTGTGGCTTTCTCAGCTAGGGAGGTTTTATGTGAGATTCCATTACAGTCGTTTCGACTTAACTTCTTTTCTAGCTGTCTTGCTGGCTGTGGCCGCACTCTGCTACGATGGTTTAATTCTTTTGTCTGAGACACATGTATTCTACATTTCCAACCTGCTATACAAAGTCTAATACTCTATTTTCCTATACCCTATTCTACTCTTTTCTTTCTTTACTTCTCTTTCTATTCTTCTATTCTTACTATCTACTGCCTTCCTAATCACATCTAATATCTTCTCTTTCTTTCCTTCTTTCTCTTCTTTATCTCTATCTTTTCTTCTCTCTCTCTATCCTAATTCTTTTTCTATCTATTCTACTTATCTCTTTCTTCTACTTCTATTTTTTTCTACTCTCTATCTTCTGCTCTCTCTCTTTTTTCATCATCTCTCTTTTCTTCTATCTGTCTTATTTCTTTATTCCTCTTCTTTTCTACTTTATTCTCATTCTCTTTCTTCTCTCTCTTATTCTTTCCTTTCTTCTCTCTTCTTCTTTTCTTTTCTCTTCCTCTATTTCTTCCCTTTCTTTACATTTTCTTCCAACTTCCTCTCAGCCTCTGCTTATAGTTCTATTCTTCTAATCTATTACTATCTCTAATTCTTATTCTTTTTCTCTCTATCACTTGACACTCTCTCTACTATTTTTTCATCACTTCTACTGCAACATACTACTCCTACCTAACAGTTCTTCTGTTCTCTACTAACACTATATATTACACTTCCAATTCTAATAAGTACTTCTTATACTCTACTTATGCTACATAGTTGTTAGTTGATCTATTCCTAAATTTCACATAGCCTCTTTACCCACACCCTCATCCTTACCTGATGTCTCACATCTGATTTTTGGGCTGGTTTGACCTTTTGGCCTCCCAGAGGCTCGAGGCTTCTGCCTAACTTACAAAGGCATTGAACTAGCCCAAATTTTGGTCACTTCCAATATTCTGGAAAAAACAGGATGATGAAACGGGCTAGTTTTCCAACCAAAGGGTTGCCAATCTGGCAGTTTTATTCAAACAAAATTCGAGAAAAATTGGCGCATATAAGAAATATTTATTTTTGGCCAATGTAAAAAATTACAATCATTGTCTCCGGCCAAACAATTTCAGATGTCCACCAGAGGATCACTTCTGTCTGTGCCGCTAATGCCAAACAAGCAATGCTTCATGCCTACACCGCCCGTCGAGAACATCGAAATTTTTGAAGCCCATACGGTTTTCAATACAATATATTTCCTTCACATTGCTGAAGAAGCCTGGCGGCGCCTTCGAGTCTACGACTTGGAGAAGAATAATAGCTGTCAATTTTATCCTAAAGGGCCCTGATGACAAGGGGACACTGACTAACAGATCAGGGCACGGGCGACAGGGCTCCTATGCAAGGGTCAATATAAGAAGTTGGTGGACGACCCAAAGCAGAGCACCCACGCAGCAAGTCAAGACAGGAGCCAAGAAGCACGAAAAGGGTGCAGAGTGCCAGCGAGGAGAAAGAAAGCTGTCAAAAAAAGCCTACTTCAGGTGGGCAAGAAGCCAAGGCTCCAGAGAACCGCCTGAGGCAAAAAGCTTAAGGCCCTAAGGCCTTCCACCAAAGCCACAGCCCTACACTGAAAAGAAGTGAAAGACTCCCAGACGATCGCTTCAACCCACGGCTCCTTTAGAGCCACTCAAAAATTGTCTTGAAAAAGAGTTGACAACATTGGACCAGTGTGAAACCCTTCGGTTTGTTTTGAGAGGAGGGAAATAATTAGACAGTCCAAAGTAAAGGAAGGTAATCGTTGGCCAAGTTGCTAGGCGGCTGGGACTTTATGATTCCATCCCTTCAGGGGGTCATGGGTTCGATCCACACCATTGTCATTTTATTATTGTTTAAAGTGAAGTTTTTTTCAATCGGGGGGCAAATCACCCCAAAAAAACACCTCATGCCCTATCCTCCCCTGACCTCAGGATCGCTGACATTTGGCCCTGCGCTTTCCAAAAGCAGTTATTTTTGAAGTGAGATCCTAGCTGGATGAAAAGTGAAGTAAAGAAATCACGCAGAGAAAATTCACCCAATGATGTATC
>BHFT01064890.1:0-14300 GCA_004320025.1 Laticauda laticaudata | reverse complement strand
ATGTTTTTTTTTTTTTTTTTTCTTTTTTTTTTTTTTTTCTTCAGTTTCCATCCAGTATTCCTTGTCTGGCCTTCAGGGCACTTAGAGAATAATTGACCCCTTCCTCTTCTGTGGCAGTCCCCCAAAATACTGGAGACTAGCATCATGTTTCCACTGGTCCTTCTCTTCACTAGACTCGCCATGCCCAGCTTCCTGTAACCATGTCTTCATTATTTAAGTCTCTAAGCCCCCAAATCATCCTGGTGCTCTTCTCTGTTACTTTTTTCTTTCAAGTCGTAAACATACTTTTTGGTTTATAGTGTGGTATTCAAACCTGGATGCAGTTGCAGGTCGTGGTCTTACTAAGGCTTTTTAGAGTCGTATTATTAGTACTTCCTTGAATCTGAGACTGTTATTGCTCTGTTTATATAATTTCTTAGGATTGCATGTCGCTTTTTTGGTTGGCTGCTGCACACTGCTGGCTCATATTGAGCTATGCGTTGTCCACTTAACGACTCCAAGCATTTCCTCTCACAGTTACTGCTATTGAGCCTGGTTTTCACCCAGTCTTTATGCTGCTACTTTTTATTTCTTGCCAACAGCTATAGGAACTTTACTTCATCTATTATTGAATTATTTGTGTGTTAAAGGCTAAGCCATTTGGAGGTGGGATCCTTTAACAACTGTGCTAGACTCACGGATGCAAAATGTATCAAAAAGGACACAGAGGACGAGCCAACTTTCGGGGGTGGGCTCCGATCCATTGTTATCGCTCTCCAAAAGTTGATGAAAACTTTGCATAAACAGAATGGAAGACAAATATTGGAAAGCCGGATGGACGGAGGTCAGTACATAGCGAGAAATGGTAAGCAGATGTTCGTAACGAAGGATAATAGCCTAACGGGATGGAAAGCGAATAGGAAGCAGATGATACATCCGCAGGGCTTCCGGGGATAATTTAGCGAAGCGGATGTGTAGCGGGAAGGAGCGGGATTTTTTCTAGTGGATGATGGGATGCAATCACGGACGCCTATAGGATGCATAGCAGATGCGTAGCCAGATGCTGTAGCGGATGAAAAGCATTTCACTGCAGGCATGCGGGCGAGGATTGAATTGTGTGCAGCTCCGCGGATATAAAAGGGAGGCATGCTCGCAAAGCAGTCACCATTCAGAGGAAAGACCTGCTGCCAGAGACAGCTTGAAAGAATACCATGGTTCGTCAGTCAGGCGAAGAAGAGGAGGCCTGTGCCTACTCCAGGGCCAGCCTTTGGCAAGAAGGATCAGAACCACCATCCCACCCCTGGCGCTGACTCTGAAGCTGCTGGTGCTTCTGCTGCTGGTACTGGATGCTGCTTGGTGTTGGCTGCTGCTTTGGTGCTTCGTCCTGTCTGGTGGCGTCGGCTTGCTTCTTCCTGCCTGGTGCTCTTGCTGCTTGGTGCGGCTTCTCCTGCTGCAGTTGTCTGCTGCGTGTCTTCTCCTGCTCGCTTCTGCTTATACTGCGTGTGTGAGAACCAGCACACCCACAAGATCCTCTCAAATCTCTCGCTGCCTGCAAGCCCTAAAGCACCGCCAGAGGCAGACAGAAGGAGCAAACATTTCAAAGGAAGAAGGGAAGAGAGGGAAACAGTACTCCATTTCGAAGGTACCCATGAAGGACGGAGTGACTGAAATGGCTGTAGTGAGAACGGAGTACCTGTGAGAGAAGCGGCCCGACAGGCTTCTATTGTGAACCAAGAGAAAGCAGGCAGCTGGGCCTTGAAGAGACAAGCGCCAGAGAGCCTCGGGCTACCATCTTCATTTTTGTACTCGAGGATGGTGGAAGCACAGCACACCTTTTGGGTATGCACAAGATGAGCACCCTTTGAGAACGATTAAAAGATTTGGCCAGGCTGCGTGGCTCAGGCACAAGAGCCTCACTGAGAGCAAACACGGGAGAGTAGCATTCATGGCCAAGTGCAGCTTCGCTGGAGGGTGAGGCTGGGCCACCGAGGAGCAGCCCCTCTGTCAACCCTCTCCCTCAAGAACAGCCCACAGACAGCCACTCCTCTTTCCAGCCAGGCAGACAGCTACTGTGTCCAAGGCAGGTGGTCTATTGGGAGGGCCCCCACGGCCAGGAGACCCCCCCGACAGCGCCACTCCCCATCTGCCAGAGGAGCGTGGAGAATCCCCTGCTCAAATGAAGCAAAAGAAAACAGCACAGCCAAGATTGGACCAACCCAACAACACCACAACACCAGCTCCACCTCACAGAAAGCAGGGCAGAGAGACAAGGACCGTAGAGGGACTGAAGCACACAACTGTCCTCTTGGATATCAGGAACACAATGCAAAACCAGCACAGATCGTCTCTCTCAGCTGCGTCCAGAGCGACAAATTAGCCATCCTTAACCCAAGCATCGTTCATCAACCTCCGTAGCCCAGACCCTCATGGACCTGCTTGAGGCCCAAGTACCAAGCTAAGTGATGAAGGGAAGATCACAAGACATTTGCTAAGCTCAAACCACCCTTCCAGGCTATAGCTAGAACCTGAGCTCCGTTAACCCACTTCAGGAACTGCTCCTCTACCCCATGTGCTAATGTCACAGCCCTCTCAATGGCTCCTGTCTCAATATAAGCTACCCTCGACTTTCACAACGTCGTATGACACATTAGGCTGGAGGGTTTATTCAGGGACTTCCAACAACCAAGAAAGGCAAGCCACTTCCACACAAGATGTTCCAGCGCCTAATACGGTATGTTTTTGGAACATCACATAGCACACACAGATTGCCTCAAACCTTCACACCAGGCTGCCATAACTAAACAACCCCAACCACACCCATCATTCAACCTCCACCGCAACAAAGCCAAGCCCACTACAACAAAAGGAAAAATCTAGTCATCATTTACTGTGCCCTGACAAATCCAGTTCACCTTAAGGAAGGGGAACCGCTCAACCTCACGGGATAGTCAGCTCACTGAGAGACTTTACCTGAAACAAACCCATCACCCTGGTTGTTTACTCTCGGGGCAAGCACCCAATGGCGACCAGACCAGCACTTCCAGCCACAGTCACCTCCACAGCCCCTGGCTGGGCTGGATCAGTGAGACTCATGGGAGACTTGTGCCTCAATGGGTGACCAGATGGAATCAGTGCCAGAGACTAGTTTTTTACCTGTTCACTTTATCTTTGCTTAAGACACTTTACTTGGTTCATTATTGCTCTTTTTAATAAAGTTCATTACCATTTTATCTTGACAGTTGTCTAATAAAGGTTATCTTTTTTTATGCTTCACCACCTTGGTATTATTATTCGTGTGTTATCCATGCACCATTACATCATAATAAATTGTTGTGAAAACTTTGATAAAAAAGTAGTTAAGCCCTTGCATGGCTTTGGGGATTAGGTAAGGATAGTTGTGGGATGATAAGGCGTTGATGGGATCGCTGGTTAAGGATAGTTCAGCATGGCACCTAAGCCTACAGGATAATGACATGTGGAGATCTGCCGAGTTTAAGGATATAGTTAGGGGATAGGTAAGGATTGTTGTTGAGAATAAGTAAGGATAGGCTTTTATGGGTACGATAAACCTCCAGATGCAGCAGCATATGGGAGTGATGAGTGCAGATCAAACCCTCCAGCTGCCACCACATATGGTGCCTCTTTTTTTAATCACAATAACAATCTTATTTCAATTATTATCAACACCATTTCAACTACATAACAATAGCTCTATTTATTACTGCCTTATATCATTGTAGGCCACTCAACATAATTGGCACAATCTCGATCTTATCCGTAGATTTCTCAGATTTGACACTGTCACAAGGAAGGCAATACCCACATTAAGCATTTTACCATCCCTGTCTTGCCACCTCCACTGCTCCAACTGGGGAAGTTTTGCACCAGTGGTTTTAGGAGTTGTTGCTGCTGCCCTTCCCGTTCACGTGCAAGCATCTATATTGGGTTCCTTGCACATCCACAGTGTCTATCAGGTTTCATCCTTGCCTCCATTTTCACCAGCTCTGCTCAGGTGCTGTCCCCATTCACCTAGGCTTGATGGTCCACAAGCCTATGATCGCGGTGTACACTTGGGTTAGTTGGGTGCGGATGAGATTGTGCAGGATGCAGCAAAGCTTGTAATTCCACGACGGCTCCTCACAGTCTGTTGGGTGGATTGTTGCATCGTTGTGGTGAAAGTATCTGCGAATCCTGTTGGGCCAGGATGCCAAAGGTGTTCGTGGCCACTCACATTCGTCTTGCCCTGACAGCCTGTCATGGTTGAAGATTCCTCTCTTCTACGGGTGAGGTATCTTGGTAACTGTATGCTCATGAGGTAGGTCTGAGGGAGAAGCGTCATCACTCACTATGAAGTAGGGCACACTTGTGTGTGCTTTGGGTAGAAAGGGTCTGGATCTGGGATTAAACCCATGATGAGTTGCGTTCCAGCCCATCCTTGAGGTCACTGTGGCGTTTGTAATACCTGGCTATTTGAAGTTGAACCTGTTGCCTGAAGCATCGGATTGTCACATGAACTGGTAGTCAGCATCAGTCATTGGCAAAGTGGATGATGATTTCTGAAGAATGGCCCTTTGTATGTCTGGTAAATTAGAGACCCTGAGTTGGCCTGGACCTTTGCAGACCATGTGCTTCCCATCTATGGGCATCCTACCCGGTGTGGAGTGGAAATTCATTCTCTGATACCACTGTTCTGCAACTTTCCTCCAGCCTTCTTCAGTAGGTTGGGACCACTGGAGTGTCCTCCACGTATTCTTTGATGAATGGCCTGCACCAACTTCTCTGATTCACTTTGCTTGATTGGTGTTTTTGTGTGTCACCCTCCATAGGTTGCAATACTTGCATGTATCTGTATGTGCGTTCTCAGAGGCCAGTGGCGCAGGAGTCAGTGTCACCCTCAGTCCAGGGTCCAGGCTGGGACGCGAAGTTGGTGTGCTCGGCTTGGTTCAACCTGTGGCAGGCTCGGGTGCTAGTGGACGCTTCTAACAATTGTCATAATAACTGGGCTGGTGGCATCCTCATGAAGTGCTGGAATGCAATGAGGGTCTTACATTCCTCAGATCCAACCATTCAGCTTGTCATACAGTGCCAAACTCCATTCTTCTCCCGATCACATCGTCGGACCACACTTATATGGTTGTCTCCTTCGGTTTTTCGCGTGTGTGCAATAAAACAGGTAGAAACAGAGCTCCTAGAAACAGTGGCTTGCGTTCTGGGGTTGAATTGTATGGCAAGCTTAACAGAAGGAGTGATAGTGTAGTGATCCATCGGTGGCGATCAGTGGATGATTTGTGTAAGTAGCAGACCAAGAGTGAGGAGGTCTGCTACCACTCTTCGGTTGCTGCAGACTGCATTGAGGCTGGCGAGCAAATACCAAAAAACTATAAATTATATTACACATGCTTCACTCCTTTTTATAGGATAATCATCCGATTGTTGTCAGGCTCTGGTGTGCTTCCACATACTCTAAGTATACTCCAGACATCCTAAATATCCGAAGATACGTCCTCATTACAAACGTTTTGTCCACTCTCTTAAGATGCTCTGATATATGTATAGATGCGAGTGCTCGCTCGCTTCGGATCCTTTTTATTTCCGTGCTTACTGACGCTGTTGTGGGACGTTCCTGTACCTTGCTTCCTCCCTCTTTCTGCTTTCAGCTGGCAGCGGAGTGAGTTGAGGGATGTCCAGAGGATGCCAAGAGGACTACAAAGCAGGAACATGGTTTTTTTTTTTTTTTTTTTTATTAACGGATAACAACGGACGGTAGAACGTTTGATTGCCCATAATTGTCGCTCCTGGATGACTAACAATACGTATCACGGAGGAAAGTTCATCCACTCAGAAAGTTTTGTGCAGCCTCAAAACTTTTTGAGTGGATGGAATAGCAGTAGACGGATGTTTGATGGAATAAAGATATGAAACATGTACGTAGTGAGCTACACAACGGGATGGCATGCGTTTTCCAATTGGATGCAAGCTTTTCTGTCCATTTTACATCCTTCTTTTGCATCCGTTGGTGCAGTGCGACATTGGCTTTAGATACAGTCAGTGTTCTAGTCTGTCAAGATCCATTCTGGATCTTGAGCCTATCTTCTTGGGTGTTAGCTATATTTGAACAAGGAGAGATTTAACCTGGAAATAAGGAGAAATTTTCTGACAATGAGAACAATCAACCAATGGAACAGCTTGCCCTCGGAAGTTGTAGGAGCATCATCACTTGAGAATTTCAAGAAGAGATTGGATTGCCATTTATCAGAAATGGTATAGGTCTCCCACTTGGGTGGGGGATTGGACTAGATGACCTATAAGGTCCCTTCCAACTCTGATTATGTTATCTGTAGGAATAAAGACAGACATGCTTGACAGAAGAAGTCTACACATACCTCTTGATTATTCAGTGTTTGAATGCTACAGTCATAGATGAAGATATTTAAAATATATTCTGAAATGTACTGAGATGGCGTAGAATTATTTATAAAAATATCATTTAAATCCATGTCCATATGAGGTCAGTGCAATTTTCAGTAGATGTACAGGCAAAAACATTCATGCTCAATGTTATACAAAAATAAAGATATGCTGTTGGTAAGTCTTCGAGATTTCTGAAGCAGAGACAACAAAGAATAAAATCTAGTTCCTGAAAAAAATGTGTTTTTGCCTTCATTAAGAATACGGTCAAGAAATGAAGCAATTTCATGGCTCAATTCTATTATTTGGGCTTTGCATCAATATATCTCTACAACAACAGGTTGATATTTGTAATATTAATTAAATTCTGACCACTGTATTGGTTACAGACCATAATAAAAGCATTCATTTTCATTTGAAATGTGTGTTTTAATGTTCCATTTCATCTCTTGTTAATGCATATGATAGACACTATTTGCTGGCAACAAATTGACTCATCACCAAATTTCCTTCTCTAATTCAACAGAAAGATTAAGTAGGGATCTTGGCTATCAAAAAACCCAGCAACTTTGGAGTTATCTCCTTCAGTACACATTGATTCACAATTCTTGAATCAAAACAAGCAGCAACGCTTAGAATTGCAAAAGAGCTGCACAAAAATAAGTTTCCCCTTGGGAAATTAATAATGGGCTCTCTTCTCCCTTCATTACAGATGCAGTTTTGATCCTGTCTTTATTACTTAAGTTATAGAGTGGCATGCCTGATTAAAAGAACCACTGTAAAATCAATGTCTTCTGGTGACAGCATGCCTATAAATGTTCCTTCCTGTATTAATATGGCTGGATTTAACCAATTTTTCTTATACTTATATAGCTAATTATCATGTTTCTTTATTCAGGTACAAAGCACAGTGACACATTTGTAATTTAGGATCTGTCCCTTTAGCAAAAACAAGGATAGATGATAATACTTAAGCTGTTCCTATTTATCCTGCAATAATTGATGAGAGGAACAATCCGAGTGAAGGTTGGGCATTTGAAAGAAGTCTGCTGTTGTGTTTTTCTGCAGGTATTTTGGATCTTTGGCACCTTCCAGTTGCACCATGGACTTCATGTCTCAGAAATCATCGCAATGCTAATTCTGGCTTGGGAATTTTGGGACAAAGTCCACATATCTGGAGGGCACCCAGACTGGGAAACAAATGAAAAAATAGAAATGGTATCTATGGTATCTATTGTAAAACTGGAATCACCCAGTATATCCAGTTTTCTGATTAGAGTGTTAAAAACAGGGATTGCTGGTGTCCTGGAGGTCCAAAGGAAAGTCAAAGTGGCAGGGATGCTGTTGTGATCAAAGATTAGGGTGTGTGTTTTTTTAACATTCATAGATGCTGTTTCCACACAAGTGAAGAGAGCTTTGATCATTTGCAGTAACTTTAATATCCTGCAGACTCCTATAAATTGAAAAACATTTAGTGACTTCATATTAAGTTTTTCAGTCTTCTCAGTTGTGCATAAAAGTTCTACCTGACAAATGAAGCTTCTTTGGGAAATAGCTGATTACCATTTAAAAATTCCAGGAAAGCACTGAAATTAGAATGGTGGTCAGATTCTAAAATTAAATTAATACTATCAAACAAGCTGCACCTAATAGACAATCATATTTAGTGGGGCAACTTCTTAAAGTTTCTTTGCTTCTGTAGTCAAACATGATCTCTGCCCAATATTCTTTTCTCCAGTGTAAATCCATTTAATAGCTCACAAGTCTAGTTATACTAAGACAAATGAAGCAGAAAACAGAGGAAAAGTGATATGCCACAAGCCTGAATCAAACCTGAATCATTTCCAATCACTAGGTATGAAATATGCACCATTTTGCATTTCTAACATAAACTCAAGGCCATGGACACTTTTCAGACATTAGAAGAACATAAATCCTTTTTTAAAAGAGGACAATTCAACACATGTTCAAGATAATTAAGCCTCTCTGCAAATGCCTATTTCCTTCAACATGGAAACTATATTTTACTAGCATGTATAAAGGAGTTTTTTTCCCCGTTTTCATTACCAATCCTAAAGCATGGGATTGCAAGGAAATTCATATATTGATCTAGACTGAATCTTAAAAATATTTTGAAGTCAACAACCGATTAATAGTTATATCCTACCTCACTAACATAATATATGGATTATACTTTTCGGAAATAGGAATAAAAACATTTATAAATAAAAGATTTATGTAAATAAAATTTAGAAGCAAATTTAGCATACTTGTGCAACTTCCTATTTGCATATATGTTCATTGTAAAAACATTGCTGCTCAATGTATAAATACCTATATATATAATATATGTTTCTTTTAAGCCTCTCGCGCGGTTTACTTACATTTTGTGCTGTTGTAGCTTCCTCTCCGGGTATTCATCCCCACGTCATGTATTCTGTTAAAGTGTAGCTCATTGTAGTTCTGTTAAAGTTGTAGCAACGCTTCAGCAAAATCTTCATCTGCCATCATCAGGCTTCTGTATAAGGAACCTTCCCATACAGAAGCCTGATGCATGGCAAGATGAAGATATTACTGCCCTGAAACGTTGCCTACAACTTTAACAGAACTACAATGAGCCACTACACTTTTAACCAGAACCTACCCAATGACCGTGGGAGATAATACCCCGAAGCGGAAAGAACATAAACACGCACCACTATTATATATATTATACCTACCTATATATATAGTAATATATTATAATTATATAATATAACTATATATATATATATATATGTACTATATGTGTGTTTTCTGAGGTTTCGCGAGGAGTGCCATGTAGGAAAAAACACATACAAACCGCTATCTACATCGCACTACTCACACCCACCACCCAGCAACAGATCAATTCTGTAGCCAAGACACTCATCTCCAAGACACAAACTGCTAGCGCCGAATGAACAACACTTAAAAAACCGAACTCACACGCTCTACCATAATGTACTTACAGCCAATGCGATTCCCAACAAAAGAAGATTACCCCACACTAACTCGCAAAAGAAACCCCAACAAAAGCCAAGACAGAGCAACAAGAGAATGGCCAAAGCTCCTTCCCTCCCCCCATATATAAAAAGGGCACTACAGAACAATAATCCAGCAATGATCCTTCCAAAAACACAACATTAAAAAACAGCATTCTGCCACAAACAGAAAAAAATCCACCATCCTTAAGAAACCCTAAAGACAAAAATCGAGTTAGAAAACCAAGGAGTATACGAAATCCCTCGCCATGTCTAACAATTCTCGACACCTTGCACTGCCTCCCCATCACATACATAGGACAACTAACAAAGAATTAGCTGCACGCATTGAAGAACACAAAAAACTCAATCAGAAGAAGAACTGACCTCTTCCCTGGCATTCCAACACCTCAAAGCCACAGGACATGAAATGGACTTTAAAAATACCAGAACCATCGCCAAAACCGAACACTTCAACAACAGAATAATCAGAGAAGCCACAGAGCATAGGAAAAACGCCCCAACCCACAGCATGAATAAAGCGAGATGTATACCTCCCGCCTACCAACCATTTGGAACACCCTGCCCTCATTAATAAACGAAGTACCTAACATGAAGAATGACACAGACCACCACACTCCACAAGTTTGCCACACAAGATGCTCTACCACCACACACTTCCATGCCAGAAAAAAGACTCACACCCACACAGAAAGGAAGGAGACACGACACACGAACCAGAAGCCATACTGCAGCTGCACCACTACCCACTTCAAACCCCTCTGACCCCCATACAAGAAGCAAACTGGACACCCACCATTGAAGATGTGGCACGCACCCCACGGAACACGACAGCCAAACAACAAGATCACCAGCTCACCAGCTCAAATCCCCAGCAACTAAGACTAACCTGAAGCACAGCCAGGGCCCCCACCTAAGCAGAAAACACACCCCAGCCAATCAGAAACACAGCCAACCCCCCTACCAATTCAGACACAGAACAAAACCCCCACCCAATCAAGTCACACCCCCACTAGGCAGTTTAAAAGGAAGAAAGCAGCTGCCAAGCTCACATTACTCTTAGAAGCACAGAGCTGAAGAAACAAGCCTGAAGATGATGAATGAGACTTCATCGAAACGTTGCCTACGATAGCTTCTCAATTCTACGCGGGAGAAACCAAGACATAACCAAAACTCCATTATACTATATATATTATACCTATATATAATATATATAATATATATATATATTATATATATATATATAAATATATATATATATATATATATATATATATATATACACAACATACACACACACACACACACACCACACACACACACATACTTAATATATATATGCTGGTTTTTAAAGCTTGCTTCGGATATTATCCACGACTCATTGTAGTGCTGTTAAAGTTGTACCGCCAACGTCTTCAGCAGAATCCCATCTGCCATCATCAGGCTTCTGTATGGATTGGGTCTCACAGCTCCTGCGTTTTCAAATTCGAGGCCTTGGTCCATTCTGATTGGCTAGGAGCTGGATCTGTGTTCACTGGACTTGGAGTTTGCAATGATTGGTGTTTCCTGGCTTCTTCTGTCTATTTTGTGGCTTTTGAGTTGGCTCGAGCAACACTCTGTTCTTGTGTTGGAGGCTTTTTCCAGTGCACGCTTGGCTTCATGCTGAAAGACGGCTGCGTATTCATTAGCAAGCTAGGTTTCACCTGGGTGCCTGGTGGGGGGTGTTTTGAGTTGTGGAGGCATCAGAGGGAGTCTGTCTGTGCTCAGGTGTTTGTCTGTTTTTTGGTGTGGAGATCTTTCTATTTGGAGAGTGCAGGTTTCCAAATGATTGACAGTCTGCTGGAATTCATCTCTTCTACTTTATGCTTTCAGGTCTTTTTTCAATCTTCATATGGCTTCTCTTGATGATTCTGTGGTTGGGGTTTTCTTTTGTGGCTAGGTGTTTTAGTGCCATTGAAGTTGTATGTTGTGACCTGTGGTTTTCATTTGTGGACTAATGAGGAGCCTGTGTTCCAGCTTTTTTACTGCATTTTTTGTTGGTGTTCATCTAGCGGGTACTTATTTCTTCTATTGGTCTGTACCATATGTAATGTGGGCCTGGGCCATGTGATGTTACAGGAATTTCGTATATGCCCTTGGTTTCCAGGTCAATTTTGTCTGTGGGGTTTCTCAGGCCATGCTGCTATTTTGTCTGCTTTGAAGTGCAGTCCTGATGTGATGACCTGTGTGTATGTAGTATCTTACTGATTTATCTGTAAGTACCACTCCCTCTATGTTAGGGCCAAGACAGCTTGTCTCTCCCATAGGTCTGTTGGTCCTTCTAGGTCTCTGTTATGTCTTGGTGTGTTTTTGTGGATAACGAAGTTTTGGTTGATTTTGTTTTTTGGAAGCCATTGGCTGTCATATACTTCAGTCAGGGTTCATTGTTCGAGTCTACTATATGTGTCTTGTTCTGCCAGCGCGTTTGGTTCTTGGCAATTTGTGTTTTCGCCACGGAATTTATCTGTGCTGCCGGTGGGTGTGCTCGGGAGTTTGGCGCTTGGCATAGCGGTTGGTCGTGTGTTTTTCTTTTGTATATGGTGGTGTCCAGTGTGTGCCATCCTGTTTCTTTTGTAGACTTAGTACATCTAGGACATGTAGATTGTCTTGTTCTATTTCTGTTCTCCATCGCTGAACACTTGATTTTGGCACGGTGTGTGTTGACTGATTTAGGCCTTGATGTAGAACATTGTTTAGGTTAGTCTTTTCCATCGGGGCAAATCACACAATGTCGTCATCGAATGAAATCGTAGCCCATAGATGTTGGGTTTGTGTACGGGTGCATTAGCCAGGGCTCTGGGATTACAAATCTTCCAATCGAACAGGTTTCGCAATGACGGGTTGACAGTGGTGATCCCTAAGAGGGGCGCTCCTTCAATTTGCTCTGTATCTTTGTCCTTTGCACTATATAACAATATGTGTTTGGTTAAGCAGTGTTCTGTTAAGTTCCATGACGTCTTTAGCTGCTCGGTTCTGCGTATTTAATTTTTGTTCATTCAAGACTTTCTATTTATAGGGGACTTCGGATGTGCAATAGTGGAAACCACGTCGAAACTTACAAGCAACTCTTTCTTGTTCCACGTTGCTAGATCTGTTGCGTCTTCTAAGACACGGAAGTTGTATGAGTTTTGTACATATGAAGCTGCAGTTTCAAGCATGGGGCTGTAGTTGTTTGCTAAGTATTTAGCTAGGTTTTGTAATGGGTGCTCTTGGAGGGACTATGGTCTGAGAGGTATGCCTTCATTTGTGTATTTTGGAACCAACTCCAAATCTGCAGCGCTTATAATTTGGCCCGGCATTCTGAGAAATTTCTTCTCTTGGATGCATCCTGTCTGTTGAATTTCTTTTCCTTATGTGGTTGGTTCCAACTTATCAATTCTTTCACCTCTCCTGTGTCAATTCTTTCTAGCCCATCATGTGCGCTTGGGATTTTTTTCCTTTCTTGTCTCGATTTCGCAGGAGGCGCGGTTTGTCTCTTTCAATTTTAGGTTTTTTTGTCCACTGCTCGGAGTCATATGCGAGTTAAAGGTCTGCTCCAATTTGTTTAACATAGCTCTTCTTTCTTGTCACTAGTTAGTGCATTTCCTTGGGTCTGCTGGGAGTTCCTCTAGCTCTAATGCTGTTATCATTTTTCAGGCTTTCGGAGTGCTCTCGAATTCACATTCTTTTTGCCAAATATTCACTTCTTTTCGGTGTAGTCTGCTTGCCTGCATAAGACTGTGCCAAGTAACACGACCTGCATGTGTCTGCTTATTTCTGTCAGCTTCATCTGTACCTTTAATTTGGTCACTAGGCTGCGATTCCTACTTGCACATCGATATCGATGCGATCTCTGTCCTGGGCCGATTATTATTATGTGGTGATCAGAGCTGATCTGTCCATAATTGAATCCTTGGTACATTCAAGGACATCTCGTCTTCCCTTGTTTTGGTGAAGTTCTCTGTTCGGGAACGTTATATCACTTTAATTGTTTCAGTTGTTGTGAGTTGTTGGGGGTTTCGGTCTTCTGTTATTTCTCATTTTTTTTATTTTCTTGAGAGGTTTTGCATTTTTTGTAAGTGTTTCAGTTATCTAAGCTCTCTCAATGTTGTAAGTTGTTTCATCTCTATCCCAAAGTATGAGGTGGATTCTGCTCAATCTCCCAGGTGTAGTGGCTAAGCAAATCTTTGTTTAACTGATCTAATTGGAATCTTTTACTGTGAACTTCAATTTCTGAGTTAGAGCTATCTCTGTTCTTTTCAGCATACGTTTTGGTAGTGCTAGTGTTCTTATGAAATGTTAATTTGAAGCAGGTTGGTGTTACATTTGTTGTCTGCTGCAGCGCATAGGAAAATTTTAGGTCACATAGTATTCCTGTCCTCTTTTCAACTTCCAGCTTCTCATAGCTTTTTGATCTGGCTGTTTATTTCCTCCCTGTTAGACGGTCAGAATATTTGTTCTTTTAAGCTTTGTGACGTAACTTATATGTGTGGCCTGTTTTAGCTCCTTCGGGTATTCCATCCCACGTCATTGTAGTGATTGTTAAAGTTGTAGCACCACATTTCCAGCAGCAATCCACTCTGCCATCCTCAGGCTTCTGTATGATGTGGGTCTACAACAGCTCCTGGTTTCAGTATGCGAGGGGCTAGTCCATTCTGATTTGGCTAGGAGCCTGGATCTGTGTTCACTGGACTTGGAGTATGATTGATTGGTGTTTCTGGTTTCTTCTGCTGTTTTGTGGCTTTGCATTTGGCTGGCAACAACTCTGTTCTTGTGGTGGAGGCTTTCAGTGCAGGTCTTGCTTCGTGTGAAAGCGACGAGCTGCTCTTCCATTAGCAAGCTAGGTGTTCACCCTGCGGGCCTATGGTGGGG
>BHFT01064885.1:0-10212 GCA_004320025.1 Laticauda laticaudata | reverse complement strand
ATGGCAAGCTTTTTTGTCCGTTTTACATTCTCTTTGCATCCGTTGGTGCAGTGTGACACGGCCTTAACTAGCGTATTTCAGGTAAAGGGAATTTGAAATCCCAGCCTTCTCAATTACACCATTAACTTTCAGATAACAAAAATGGCAACAGCCATTTCTTCAATGAAATAGTTACTAATCAGTAGAAAAAGATTTGTAATTAATAATTCTAAATCTTCTGCCCAAACTATCATTTCAATTTTATAATCTTTCTTGCTGTTAATTCCATCTTTATAAAATATATCATGAGCTTCATACAGTCTTTCTTTTTATTTAACATAACTATTTCCAATATGATTTAACAATGCCCCAGACTAAATGTGTTCTGTCAATTACAGAGAATAGAGATCTACTAAGATAATAAAAGTGCAATGACTGTGCCCATTATAATTTGAAGTTCTGAAAAACCTCTAGGATCTCAGAATATAAAATGATTTTCAATGACTCAAGTGCGCAATTTATTGTTGGCATTTTACTCACTGGGGATCCCAAGAACACTGGCAACATGTCTGAACCTTGCAGAACATTTTCAAATATACCTTGAGTTTTTGTGAATGAGGAGAACCAAAAAGAAAGATGTGAGATCAGAATATTTTAACCATAGCAGTAATATGTTGACATTTATTTATAAATAATTTTCATCAATTTCTCATTTAATCTTTCTTAAATACTATAAAATACTATAAAATTTTGGGTTTATGCTAATTACATTTTTTTTTTGCTATTTTACAACCAAATAAAAAATTCTGAATATTTATTTATAGCTAGTATATTTGTTTCAAAATCTCTAGGTCAGAAACCTTAAATTAGTGATTCTGATGTTGCTTTTTGCAGGGGAGAGGGAGGTGGTTTTTGTGTTCATGTGTATGTTGAGGGAAAATGAATATGAACATACAAATTTAGTAGGATATATCGCTGTCTTGGCTGAAGCTTGAACAGTTTTCTCATTGTAGGAAGTTCTTCAGATGAAACAACACTGAGCCAAATTTGTAATCTAGCCATTCAAGTGCTTTCTGATAAGTTAAGGATATGAAGTTAAGGAATAATCCTTAACTTAAAATCATTCGTTTAGTGATGGTTCAAAGTTATGGCAGCATTGAAAGAAGTGACTCATGGTTTTTCAATTATAACCATCCTTGCATGTCCACAAATATCTGAGCAAAATTTGGGTGCTAGGCAACCAACATATATTTAAAATGCTTCCAGTATCTGGGGGTGGGGAATGTCATCGGATTGCCATTTTTGTCCTTCCTGGCTGGCTTCTGACAGTCTATGGAGAAGCCAGATTCATTTACAAATCAAGGGATTCACTTAAAGACAAAGGTGATTTGACAGATAATAGGTTTAACAGATGATCAGAGTTGGAAGGGACCTTTTGTTTATCTAGTCCAACCCCCCACCCAAATGGGAAACCCTACACCATTTCTGACAAATGGCAGTCCAATCTCTTCTTAATACGCTTCTTCGAAAGTCTAAGTATGCGCTCCCAAACTTCCGAGGGCAAGTGTTCCATTGGTTAGGATTTGTTCCTCACTGTTTCAGGAAAGGTGTTCTCCTTATTTCCAGGTTAAATCTCCCTTATTCAGTTTTCCATTCCATTATTCCTTGTCTGGCCTACAGCACTTTAAGAAAATAGCTCACCTCCTTCCTTCTATAGACAGCCCCCTCAAATATATGGAAGACCACTATCATGTCTCCCCTGTCCTTCTCATTTACTAGACTAGCTAGCCCAGTTCCTGCCAACGATTCATTGTAGTTTTGCCTCCAGTCCCTAATCATCCTGGTTGTCTCTTCTCTGTACTTTTTTCTAGAGTCTCAACATCTTTTTGGTCAATGTGTTGAACAAACTGGATGCAGACTCTAGGGTGGTCTTACTAAGGCTTTATAGAGTGCGTATTATGTACCTCCCTTGAATCTTGATATGTATCCTCATCTTAATACAATTTAGAATTGCATTAGCTTTTATGGGCCTGCGCCACACTGCTGGTTCATATTTAGCTGTTGTCACCTGAGATTCCAACGCATCCCTCTCACATTACGTGATTGAGCCTGGTTGTACCAGTCTGTATCTGTAACTTTTGGTTTTTCTGTGCATAAGTGTAGGACTTTACTTTTCTCTACATTGAATTCATTTGTGAGATTATGGCCCAGTGTTTAGTCTGATGTCAACATCTATCTGGATTTGAGCCTATTTTCTGAGCTTAGCTGTTCCTTGCCAGCTTAGTATCATCTGTTCCCTTTCTATTCCCTCATCTAAGTCATTAATGAAGATATTGAAGAGTACTGGGCCTAAGAGGGAACCTTGTGGCATCCCACTACTTACTTCCCTCCATGTAGATTTAGACCCATTAAGGACTACTTGTTGAGTACAGTTCATCAGCCAGTTGCGAGTCCATTTCGTGGTGGTGCTATTTATTTCATTATAATGAAAAAAATGTCAGAAAATCAGGTGCAATTCACTTAAAAACTATCTGAGTAATGAAAGTCCTGGTTCCAATTGTGATTGTAAATTGAGGAGTGCTTCTATCATATTTTAAATTGCTGTAATGATATAAATTGAAACTATATCTCCAGCCTAATTGTCTTTAAAGTTCCAATTGTAAATGAAACAAATTTTTTTAAAAAATAATATTCTTTTAAAGAGAATAATCTTCAACACAATTTCTTCATAGTAGATCTCATTCTAAAAAATTGAAGTGATTCTGAGTAAGTTTATCTTAAAATATCCACTTTTAATGTACATTTATAATTAATTAGTTATATAAAGATATATGTGACATTCATTCAGAGACATTATTCTCCTTTCCCCTTCTCAAATTTATGTCCTCATTGATGCAATATGTTTTTCTTTGTGAGACAGAAAGAAAACTGGCAATATGCCAATAAATGACTGTTTAGCATCACATTATTAGTTCTGCAATGATTAATTAAAATTATTTTAATGAGAAAATTTCCTAGAATGGAACTTGCTAGAAAATGTTGCTTGAAAGACAATTCAATAGGACTGTCAAAGGAAGTCACCTTTAACTGCAAGTAGACCTGATAATGATTTGATTTAATTACATAAAACAAACTGGAAAAAATGATGACAATAATTACTGTATCAAAGTGACCATTTGTCAACTAATTTATTTGAGTTACTGTGATCTACATTTTTGAAAGAACAAGTGAAACTCATATTTGTATGTGCACATATATCAGTGGTGGGATTCAATTTTTTTTTGGTACTGGTTCTGTGGGCGTGGCTTGGTGGGTGTGGCATCTGTTAAACCTATTATCTCAGTCAGAGGTGGCATTTGCTGGTTTTCTGAACTACTCAAAATTTCCACGACTGGTTCTCTAGAACTGGTCAGAACCTGCTGAATACCACCCCTGACATATATGTTTTCGCGAATACAAAGAAAGTTGTGCCTACAAAATTGAAAGTTCTATATGGATAACAGTCAGGCTACCATAACTGTTTTTGATCCAGTCAAGCAATACAAGAAACATTTTTTATGTATCTTTCTAGATGGACAGAGGGAGATATAGTAGAAGGCAGGAGGCAGGCAACTCTCAGGAAAGGGAGACTGGCTATGTTAGGTCAATTCCCATTAATAGACCCCTGCTCTCAGTCCATGGTTAACAGGTTACCAGATTCTCATGATCATCTTGTAAAAGAGAAAACCATGCTCTGTATTACCAAAACTAAGGCAAAAGAAAATATTCCCCCTTGGAAATATGCCCATTGGGTTTTATCTCAGAGACTCAGTTCATATCAAGGGGCATTGGTCTATACATAACTAGGTGTGATATCTAACTGGCAAAAATGGGCTCTTGGATCAAGGTGTGAATGCTGCTCATAAATTATGCTTCTTGCTTCAGGGCAGATCTCATGCTGGAGCTGTTGCACCTTATTGAGAGTTGGCTGTGGAGTTCCAAAGACTGAATTTTCTCAGTGACTTCAACCTGCCTTCCCTAGGAGAAGTCTCAGAGATAGTTCAGGAGTTAATAATAACCTCGGATAATATTATCTTGGCCCATGTAGTCAGTTGGACATCAACACCCACTGTGTGATAGACAATTGAATTAACATGTGCTAATCCACTATTTGCCTTGCATTGTGATTCGAGCCAACGGAACCTTTCCATTTAAGCCAGAAAAACATTTTTGAATGGCTCTCTGGATTTCAAGGAAAGATTGCAACTCTTTTCTCATTTACAATTTTCCCAAGATACCTCCTTTTTATTTCTTTATGATTCCAAATGGTATGTGAAGAACATAGAAAAAGCTACACATTGCTTTTTCACATATGCTTGGTCTTTAGGAGGATTTTTCTTTCTAAAATTCTGTCTTCTTTTCTTCCCTTCTTTTTTTTCCATTAGCTTTCCTGAATGGATCATATAGAGTTAAATCTCTTTAAGTTCTAACATGTTCTTTGGAAATACATTAGATTGTACAGAATATTCCATATAAATATGTACGATGGGATAGACAGTATAGACAACTCATATGGGCTAAGACTTTTTATTTGTCACATTCTTTTTTAAATTGTAATCTCAGCTCAACAGACCAAAAATACTATAATTTTATGCTTCTTTTTCATTAATATTTCTTTTTAAACCATATGATAAACATCTATAATTTTTACTGGTTTAGTGGAATGATGTTGATGATGATGATATTATGTCATGCCAAAACTGAAGGATAATATATTTAGGATAATGAGCTTTTTTTAAAAATTCAATAGGTCCAAAAGAAAAAAAAGGACAAGAAGAAATAGAAGGTGAAAATGGTGGGTGAAAATTATGTGTTGATTGAATGCAGATGAGAAATGTCATGATTCACGTTTGTTTTTCTAATGTGGATCATTTCCTGATGCAGCGCCAGCAATATTCTTGTTCTCATATGGCTGAATTTATAAATCTAATTTAGAAGTGGACCCTGTTGGTCTTGTATTCTGTGTGTTTTCATAATACTGTCATACATCTGGACTGACTCTTAGTGGCATTTATATTGCTATAAAGAAAGAATCAGCAGGGTTTATTCTTTAAATTAGTTTTGTCATCTAAACTTATAATCAGATATGATCAATTCAGCCAAAGTTGTTTAATTTTATCAATCTGTCCAATTCTCTCATTTGAGGTTTACCCAGAGCAGTTAAATTTGGCAGAGAGATCAGCCCAATGATACTTGAAATGGATTGTATTTCCTTTATTCAAGAGAATTTAAAATAGAAACATTTGGTGCATCAAAGAAAACACACCCACACAAACTGAAAAGGAAAATTTCTCTTATTATGGAAATAGAGAATATTTTTTAAGCAACTATGCAAAATTCCTAGGGAAATTACACTTCGCACAATATGTGCCAGATTCAGTAGACTGACATTTCCACAAAAAAAGTTTTTAAATAATTTGACTTTAAAGACTATTATTAATATGATCACTGGGAAGAATAAATGTGTCCCAGGGCTGTAAGAACAAAAATGTCTGCAGCAAACAGTTCAATTGTTTTCAATCTAGTGGCTAAACTCCATAGAGCAATTGTACATTCTTATTAAGTAGAATGTATATCTTTCTTTCTAATTTGAAGAATGCGATATAGCATTTTTTTTTCAGCAGCCATTTTTTTCACAAGAGATCTCATTGTATTCTTATGGTTCAAGGTCTGACAGCATCTGTTTAGATGACAGAAGGGGTAGAATGGGGTTCAATTGTAGATGAACATGAGAAGCTTCTGGAATTCTTTCCAAACTTTAAAAATATACCTTCTTGAGATTACATGATTAGAAAGAAAGAATTGGAAAGGTCTAGAATGAAAAGAAACAGAAGCCTTTCAAGCCACTACCTGGCTGCCTTTACACAGAGATACATTTACATTATTAATGATTGATATATATACATTATTTTTGGATTATTTTTTCTTCCAATAGACCATTTTTCAAGCTCAATCTTTCTTTTACTGTGTTTTCCTGCCGCACAAAATTTGGTCATATTCTCATTTGTTTTGCAACATTATCTGGATGACAGACAGACTGAAAGTCTTTCTAGAAAGTGTCTTTTTTATATTTCTTTCCAGCTTTCCATTGAAAAATAATAAATAGAAATAGAAACTAGGAAATCTGGGGTGTGATTATTGAAAAGTTTCTTCTTCTGGGTTTTTCTTCAACTTTATATCTGTCTTCTACAAATTCTGTTTAGTCTACAATTCCCCAATAGAGTAGCTGAAGTTGGCAGACACAGTTAATTTATATTTAAAATCTGTTTTGGTAACATATTATGAAAATAGTAGAGCTTGCACAAAGGGCTCCATCCAGTAATTGAGCCTGCATTTCTGACATGAATATTGAGTATTGAAATCTCTGAATCATAGCCATACATGTAAAGAGAGTAAGAAAGATTTTTGTGATGGAAATATGCAAGAACTATTTTAGTTATTATTAAATTTATTTTTCACCTGTCTCTGATGTCAGCTTGGAAGCCATTTTTCTTTAAGGCTTCTGGGCTGCCAAATTCAGTGCTGAGGAATTTGGGAGAAGGATTTCAAGGAGTGGTGGAAGATCAGCCACAACAACATTCCTTTCTCAGAAAGTCAATGACAGGTTACCCTGCATCTGGAGGGGAGTGACTGGGGGTAGTCTCCAGTTAGAACAAAGTAATGATTGGACCATGTGATGGACTATGGGATACAGAGGTTGGATTTTGGGTTTTCTTTGGGCTAGGGAAAACCCATAGCTCTCAGGTTCAGGCTTTCCCCAGATGTGCCAATATGACATCTCTAATGAAATGGATCTTTGGGAAAGTGAAATTCTCTGAGTCTTTTTCCTTGGAGGTTGTTACTTGGAACACTGACATTAACCCAAATATGTCATGTCCCTGGTGGAGCCTGACTCTGAGGAAGAGGAGGAACAGCCAACAGGGAGTGGGAGTGTGGCTCCAGAGATGGTGGAAGAGATTGGGGAAGGGCAGAGGCTGGCTGAGCAGTCAGAGGAGGATCCAGGCCCATCCCCTATCCATCCTAGGTCATGCAGGGAGGAGAGAATCAGGGAAAAGCGAGGTCTACTCAAGAGGAGATTACCATGATCCTCCTTTTGGCTTGCAGGTGGAAGCTATGTATGTAAGTTTTTCAGCTACATAGTTAGAATTGATGGAGTCAATTAGTGTTTACCTTGAAAGAGGTTTATCTTTGTTGGTGTTCTTCCCATGGACTTTTCTGATTATTTGCCTGGAGTTTATAATTAGTTATCTTGGCTTGCTTCAGAACTCTCATCAATGCAGTTTGTTTTGGCTTTCTGTTAGCCTCATTATTTACTTTTGTGACTTTAAACTGTGCCTAACAAAACAGTGAAGTTAAGTTGAAGGCCTTACCGGACTTTAATATATGTTTTGGGTTTGGGGTTATTTTGAGAGACGACAGGTCATCACAGAATCTCTAAAACTTCAACCAGTTCCTAAAACCCAGGGATTGTCTGGGGTCCTGACCTCTGAACACCGATATGCCTACTGGGCAGTGTGAAGATTCAGGAAAGATGGAGGAGAAAGCAACGGTCAAAGAGGGAGCCATGGGGACTGACACAGGGTCCCTTGTTGATACCCTCTACTCTCCCTATGAAAGCATGGTGCAAGCAATTGAAGCTGCAGTGCTGGAACAGCAACAAAGCATTCAGCCCAAGGAGCCAGAGTCCTGGCAGCTTGGTTAGCTGACCTAACTCCAGAGATTGGAACCAAGATGAGGCCACCTGAGTACTGACTAGGGACCAGACCAATGAGGGCAACCCATGGTCCTGAGTGGAGAAAGCCGAGACCTTTGCAGTCTGACAATTCCCAGAATTTTAGCCTGCTACCTCCTTCATAGAGCCAATTGCTGACAGGTCTCCTGGAGTGATTTGAACATCTTCAGGTGGGTAGCTATGCCCCAGGAGCCCAGGTCAGCCAGCTGAGGTAGGTCCTGACTCAACCTCATTCACTTTCCCAGACTCAGGCTCAGCAAGTGGCTATAGTGTAGCAACAGCATCCTAATCAGCCAGATATGATAGAATAATATGCTCTATACAGCTGGCCCAACCTCCCAGAGATGGGCAGCAGCTGCAGCCAGGGCTTGGAGGTCTGCAACAGCCAGCCACCCCTGCCCCTTGTCAACTGGCCTTCATGCTACTGCCAGAAAATTGTATTCCACCTAGCTGGGCTTTTCATCCTGGCCAGGCATGAGTTCAATACCAATGGATGCCAGCACCAGTTGTACCACCAGCTCCAGTCCTCAGCCAACTCTGATACCACAGCCAGCTCTGGCCCTGCAGCCAGCTCCAGTGCAACAGTTGGTCCCTGCTCTTCCACTGGCTGTTCCAGCTGCACCTCCAGTGCAGCCAGCCCCTCCAGTCACAGCACCACTATCAAGATTTAGAGTGACCTTTGATGGGTCCCCAGGGAAATTGGCATACTTCCTCAACTGAGTTTGGATGTACATTGACTGGTATGGGAACTAGAACCAGTCTGACCATGACCTGATCTCAGCAATTTGTGATGGGATGAATGAGGGTGAAGTGGCAGAGTGGATAGCCCAACTACATGATGAAAGAGCTACTGAGCTAGAGGATACCAATGAATTCGTCTAGCTTCTCCAGACCAGATTTGAAGACATGGACTACAAGAATGAGAATGAAGCCTTGGTTAAGACTATGAAACAGGGAATTCACCCCCCCCCCAAGGAGTTTGTCTGGGGGTTCAGAATCTCAGGTTAATCTCATGACACTGCGCTGAATCCATTCTGATCCACTATTTCAAGGAGGTCATTGACGCCAGATATTAGAAAAGTGTGTGCGATTCCAAGGAGTAACCAAACAACTGCAGCTGGGGCTGTGCCTGTCCCTCAAATGGCGTCTCCAGCGCAACAGAAGAAGGAGAACCCAGGAGCACCGGACACGAGCAGATTCACCCAACAGCCTATAGTTCCACCCTTGCATAAGGAAGGTGAGAAACCTCTGACCAAAGAAACCCACTCTGGAACCACTGAGCGGGATGACGACTCTAGGGAAGTGGAGGCATTCCTCCTTTTGCTGGTTTAAAAGTTAGCCCAGTAGTATCAAGAGAAGGGTTGAAAATGGGAAATAGAGCAGTTGATAGATAAAGGCTGCACAAAGGTTGCCTAATGTGGGTTACCATTGTTGACCAGTTAGGAATAATAAGACAAACCTAGTCTGGGCCAATTTGCTTCAAGCCAGTAAAGAATGGGACACTAATAGGCAGGGGTCCTCTGCTACATGCTAGTCACTGACTATATAAAGATGGACCATTGGGGTGAGGTATAGAACTTTATATGAATTCGTGGTAGCTTCAAAACATGACTGAGTCTGTAATGATGGAATTATCTGGCTAGACAGCAGGCTGCATGATCAAGATGGGAAATGGCTACAGAAAATTAGAATAGGGGTGTTGCCCACTTTGCCACCATTCTCCAGAGGGCTGCCGCACAGCTGATCTAGACACCCAAGTCACTGGAATGCAGCACTGCAACTGAGATACTGGCACCAGGCTGCCCCAAGTTCCCAGAGAAACAAGACCTATGTCCATTATGCTTTAACAAAAAGGGACTGCAATGGTTCTAGTCTGCACACCCACCCTCACCAAGACTGCACAATTGAAATTGAACTGAGGGGCTAAAGCTTACCAAAGCCTAAATGTACTGCTGCTTGACCCAAAAGAAATGACTGAGTTGAGAGAGTATTGCACATAGGGATTTAGCCAGAGGGTTTGATGCAGCAAGTTCCGACAGTAGTCTGCCCAACTATCTTCAGAAAAAAAATTGGGGAGATGAGATTATGCATGGATTTTTGTGATCAATGCCTGTTGTGCAGAACACCTACCCCTCCCTTTATGAAAGACATGTTTGAATACCTGTCAAAAGACAAAATATTTTACTAACCTAGACTTGAAGGAAGCGATTACATGATTACCCATACATGAGAGTATGAGCAGAACTGCTTTAATTGTCCAATTGGCAGTTCCAATTACATCATGCTTTTTGGTCTACAAGGGCCTTGCAGTCTTGTATGCAACTAATTAATGAATATTAAATGAGCCTTATATAATGGGGTCTTGTTTATTTCGAGTGACATTCTCATCTCAGCGAAATGCCTAGGACAGAACATGATGCGGCAGGTTATTTTTAAAAATCCTAGATTGTAACGACTCATAA
>BHFT01064884.1:0-10864 GCA_004320025.1 Laticauda laticaudata | reverse complement strand
GGACCATGCTACTTTCAAAAAAGATGTTTTATTTGTATTATGTTTTTTTTGTGAAAACTCAAATAAAATTTACAAAACAAAACATTTGGTCACAAAGATACACACATAAAAATAATGAGAATCTGAAAAGGAATAAAGTACTTTTTACAAACATCACCATGACATAGAATCAATCCAGGCGTTCAAGCAGAACATGTGGTATCCATACACCCCTGGGAATATGGGAAGTAGAACAGTGCCAGCCAGGAATATAAGAAATGGTTGTCCCAGATAAAATGAAAATCCATATTTCTTGGAAATTGGAAAAATCAAGGTGGCTTTGGCTGAGCCCAAACCAGGAAGCTGGTTT
Source organism: Laticauda laticaudata (assembly GCA_004320025.1). Lineage (NCBI taxonomy): Eukaryota > Metazoa > Chordata > Lepidosauria > Squamata > Elapidae > Laticauda > Laticauda laticaudata. The sequence goes on along the minus strand of BHFT01064884.1, from coordinate 10,515 downwards.
ATTTTCCTGGCATTGTCTGTGATGAATAGGAGCAAGGAGATAAGATTCTTATTTTAGAATAAATATATTGACAGAGATGCAGATGCTAAATGAGGGGATAATAAACAAAACATTTGAATCAATGGCATCTATTAAGCAGGATAATTTTAGCTCGGAGAGTTCAATGAATGTCACCGTTCAACAAATGCCATTGGAAAGATAGGGGCTAATAATAAGTAGACTACAGAAAACAGCAGCTGCATTTCAGCTAAATCATTGTGGTTTAAGAATTTGAACAAATGAAGGCATGTATGAGGAACGGTTTTCAATAATCTGATGTTTTGTTGTAATGACTAGGTCAACAGTTTTTAAGTCAACACAAAATCAGTAGTTAATGTATTAAAACTCTTAAGCAAAGAATAAAAGAGTATCTCTTTTGCAAACAATTTTAGCAATACTGAAATTTTAACAGATCAAGGGAGAAAATAGGAAAATAAAATAAAAATAAAAAAGGAAAATAGCTTCAATTGGCTATCAGTATCTTCATAGATACATATATATGCCCCATTTTTATTATTTTTTCACAAATAACTGAAGGCAGCAAACAACTCAAGCCTATAAATGTCAGCCTTATCCTCTAGCGTAGAGTTCTCCAATCATTCCAGCTTTGTGGACCTGCTTCCGTGGGGGACATTCTGCTTGGCAACTGGCTCACCTTTATGGCCAGTTGCAGCATTCTGCAGTCACGTGACTGCAATTTACACTGTTTTTAGCTGGTTATCAGCCTTTTTGGGCAGTTTCTGGCAAAAAAAGCCAAAAAAACCAAAAACCACCTACACAAATGCATGGCAATAACTGCAGGGTTCATTTAACAACCATGATGTTTGTTTAATAACATTACAAAAACAGTTATAAAATCAGGTCTGGTTATGTGGGCGTCTTGATTTACAATTGTCATGACTTACAACAAAAATTAGGACTACCTGTAGGCCTAATTAACAATGAGAAAAGTTGAGTGGGGAATTCTGGGAGTTGATGTCCAACATCTTAAAGTTGCCAAGATTAAGGAACATTAACTTAGAAGATCAATGGGTTGTGATAGGAAGTAATTTAGTTGTTTGCATTATTGTAAAACTTTTACTCTTTGATAAAACTTGTTAAAGGCTAGGTCACATCACCCAACGAATGCAAAACGTATGTAAAAGGACACAGCGGACAGCCAAAAATCCGGGGGTGGCTCCATCCGTTCTTATCCGCTCTCANGAGATCCAGGTGATTTCTCCCCCTTTTTATAGGAAATATAGGTTTTCCGCTAGGTGTCCTTTTGCATCCTCTAGGCATCCTCTAGACATCCTAAATATCCAAGATACATCCCTTATACGAACGTTTTTTCCATTTTAATGCTTTGTATGCGAGCTGCATCCGCTTTCATCCTTTCTACATCTGTGCTACTAATGTTGCTTGTCCATTCCGCGTCCATTTCGCTTCCTCCCTGTGTCCATTTTCTGCTGGAGCGAATGCGAGTTGTGTGGATGCGCAGTGGATGCCTAGCGGATATAGCAGATGCGTAACGGATGATGACGGACGTATAACGGATGTTCCCCGTATGCGTAGTGGATGTATAATGGACACGTTGGATACTTTTACCGCTCAAAAAGTTTTGTGCAGCTCAAAACTTTTTGACCGGATGAAATGTCAGTAGACGGACGCTGGACGGATACAGAGTATGAAAAACGGACACAGTGAGTACAGAACTGATGCATCACGTTAACCAACGGATGGCAAGTGTTTCTTTCCGTTTTACATCCTCTTCCATCCATTGGTGCTGTGTGACAGGGGCTTAAAGTATTGCTGTTGGCTTCTGAAACCCTTTAGTGACTTAATATCGAGTATTGACTTGGATACTTTGTATAGAGTTGAGATAGTTCAGGTTATGAATCAGTACAAGAGAAAACTATGTAAAGAAGACTTTTTAACAGCAATTGGCATATAGTTTTTTAAGCAAAGACAAGGCCACAAGGCCAAAAATATGTCACAAATCTCTATGTAGAAAATATAGAAATTGTAGAATATGGATTTAACTGGCAAATAATGAGACAAACATTGATCGAATACATTCAGTTCCAGACATTTTTTTTGCTTTTTTTAACCATTGTTCCTGCAATGTACAATTTCTGTTTTATATTAATTATCCTTTACATCTAAATGAGTATGGAACCTACTGTGGGTTACAGATCAGTTATTGTATATAAGTATTAAGAAACTTTTATTATTAGATATAGGCATACATGTTCATGAACAAATAAAGTGTTTTTAAAAAATCAGAAATATATATTTTAGCATGGGAATCAATGAATTGATAAACAAATGTTCCATACCCTTTGTTGTTGTAAACTAGTACAATTTTGTTTTTTCATAAATCACACTTTATTTACTTTACTTCCCACTTCCAGTTTAAATGAAAACATGTTTAAAATCAAGTTAACAAGGAAATCTTCAACATATTATTGTAACTTTCTGTCAAGCAGCATACAGATGCAGTAAAATGTCAGGAACCAAACAACAAAATAGCTACCTGCTGTGTGTGAGAGGGAGGCGGGGGAGGGAGGGAGAGAGAGGGGCAGTGGAAAAGGAAGGAAGGGAGGAAGAGAGAGAGGGGAGGTGATCCTTATCAATATTGATCATAACATGACAAAATCTGATGTGATTTCCCATACTGGCAAATTGTTCCTGGAAGGTGATAAGTTAAGGCTATAAAAATAATCAGGAGTGAGATAGGTTTTTCAACACACACAGGGATTTTCGTAAACGGAGTATGAGGGAGTATAAAATGGTTGATTGTGTGTTGGCAGTAGTCCCAACTTGGATTCTTTTGGATTTGAAAACAATAAACTCAAACCAGGATGAAATGACCAAAAGAATGCTATGAATAAATATTAAAAGTGTTGCATACAAACAGAACAACAATCTTCAGTTTGCCACGAATCTGAAAGAAATGGCAGCAGTTGTGATTATGTTTCTTTCCCAGGACTTTGAAAAGTGTTGCTGAAGATGAAGGTGTCTGTTGATTTTTCCACCTTTTAAATTTTTCTAAGGGACAGAAATTTAATACTTAGAGATAGAGTCACAGCACAGCATACCAGTGACTTGATCACAATTCAGACAGTTGATCCACTCTTAAGGATATTATAAAGTAACAGTTCCTAGCAACAAATACATAGGGATGGTCTGATGACATATTTTGATAGTAGGGAAAAATATTTTGGTCTATGATAAAGTCATAGATTTTTTTTTAAAAAGGCAGATGACTTATCACAAGGCCAAAATACATAGACAGAATGGGGGGATATGCTAGATGCATCTATAAAGTATAAGAGTAAGGAAAAACAGAAGTTGTGAACTTACATTTTTGGACATGCTGGTATAAACGACATCATCTGGTTAATGTGGAATGGAGTGGAAGAATGCCAGGTCAGGAGTTTTAACCCAGAAACAAGGAAGAAGATCAAGTGAAAACAACAGATTGTTGAGAGCATCAAAAAATTTGAAGGATAGACTATGTGGTGTGTACCAAGATTTATATGCTGATCAGAACTCTGTGAGTTAAAGACTTTGTTTGGCAGCAAGACAACCAGAAGAAACTGACAGATGTTCTGATATTTTGATATCTCTAATTTATATAAGGAACAACTATAATAAAGCACAAGCAAAAGGAAAGGAGAGAGGAAGAGAGACTAAAGAAGGAGAAGTTGCAGGCCTGCTTTATTATATTTCTTAAACTACAATGTAAATGCACAAAAATACCTAGTTTTATAAATAATACTTTTACTTATATTAGATCATGCTACTTTATTAGGTATTACAATGTCCAGAATAAAATTCTTTATTTGTTTAACTTCTGGTTGTGTGTCAACTTGGGAAGGTGGACAGATAACACTGCCCAATATTTTTATTCATGAGAATTTTTTTTTCAATCATGGTTTTACTTTGACTAATATATCCATTTATCTTAATTGTTACAATTAGCTATACAAATAAAAAGTTCAAAGGTTCAAATTTATAATACAATTATGCAATCTGCAAAACTTGCTAAGTATTATAATTTTTTCTAAGCATATTTTTGGACACATTCACAATAAATCATTGTAAATTCTTTGGCTTGGTAAGAAAGCCAAAATACAAAATAATTTCACCTCCCTAAATAAGAAAAGGGAAGAAAAGGTGCTCTCTGAATAATTTGCAGACAGCTATATCATGTGTGCAAAGGAATAATGTAGACCATTATCTCCTTCAACAGTCTTCTAAAGTGTCACTAAACAATTCTCCACTATCCTGTCAGAGCTGAAGAAGCTTCTTGGATAAGAAGTGAAACATCTTCAAAAGAAAAAACAAGAAAGTTCAGTTGTCTCCTGAAAAAACACCTTTAATCATTAAAAAAAGTTTATAGTTTTGGCTTCTTTGACATTATTTATAACAGACAAGTAAAGAACTATATTGGTGACTTTGGGTGAGGAATTTGATGCTGTGTTTTCTCATGCATCCTTTTTATAGCAAGGAGAATTGAAGTACATTTTGCTGTAAGTTTCTTTCTAATGCCTTTTTTCCTTCTACATTTTAATCTGAGATTTTCTAACTGTCATCGCATTCTTCTCCAGAGCATTTCCATGGCTTACTGAAAAGAGTATGTATTTGTGAGGGCAAAGAAAAATCCACAGGGATTGTAACTATGTAGCATTAGATACAAACAAGAGCAAAGAACACTCACAGATATTGATTCTTGTTTGAGAAGGTATACTTTATCTAGTTCACTGCTTATTTTTGAATAGACCTGAAACTTAGCAATTACCTTTTACAATTAAATACACAAAAACTGAGGCTTGCAAGAGCTAGTTCTATTATGTCTAGATTTTGTTCTCTGTTTTTTTCAATATTTTTATTTGGGTTCAAATTTTTGCATGACTTTAAAAGGCAAATATTTATTATCCAATTTTACTTTCAATAAATAGTAGCAACCAGCAAAAAATTAAAGCCAAAGTGATTACAGATAGTTCTCATTTAGCAATCACAATTGGGTTGATTGGCAGTTCAGTTGTTGAGTAAATCTACTGCTAAGTGAAATTGTGACTATGTTCATGATCCTAACTTCAGCTTTTTCTTGCTTTAGAGACCTGCAAAGGTATCAGATAAGAGGATTGGTGATATTTTTATCATCATTGTAACTCACACGGTTACTAAACAAGGCAGTCAAAAAACAAGGACTACCTGTAACAATAGAAATCAGGAACAAGATTATTCTGAAAAATATAGTATTCCTAGAAAGTATCAGCTGCACTCTACCAACTGTTATTGCATAAGCTAGGACTGGATTTTATTTTAAATACATAGGAAACAGTGCAAAACAAATGAATAGAGACATTGAGAATAAACTACCTAGGCTGTAATTTTTTGCACAAATCAAAAGATGAAACCCATGTCAGAATCATCATGTACAGACCAACTGGATTAAACTATCTGACTCATTTCTAGCCCTAATTCTCACATACTTTTGAAGCATATTAGAGTGTGTTTAGATGCATTATTATTAGTACTAAATTTATTGAAATAAATACTGATGAAGAAATATAACTAAAATGTATATTTTATAGTTAAAGTCTTATATACAGGGGTGGGATCTGACCAATGTAACTACTGGTCCAGTGATTTTATGTTTTGCCCCTCTTCCTGCACCCCTCCCTTGAGCCGAGCATTTTAGATGAGTGCATACCACCACTGTGCAAGCTCCATGGCCTGGAAGATCTGCTCTCACAAGGCTTGACTCGCATCATTCTCACAGAGGCAGTCTGCATTCAGCCAAAGCGTACAAGCCGGTGGGTGGCAGAGGGAAAGGGCAGTAGACAAGGGGCAATGCAGGCAGGATAGCATCATGCTCCCTGGTTGTCCCCCCGTCCCTAGCAGGCAAGGCCCAGCAACTTTTGCACCAACTTCCAGGAAAATCCAGGAAGGACCCAAGCGGACCCAACCGCATCAGCTGTTGCTCGTTCCTGTCAGCCGAATCACATATATAGCGACTATTGAGGTTACCGCGGAGACAGTTAATAGTTAACAGTAAATGGTTATTAATTAATAAAGGTTGAATTTATTGAGATCGTGGACATCGTTTGTGCCTCATGAAAATACTAATATGTTCTGAATCAATCTTTGTAACTGCTATACTTTATTATTGAAAAATATCTTGATTTCTTACAAGTTGTATATTCTTACAACTTGTGGTTTGCTAAATACAGAGTTGTCATGTGTATTATCAGTTGTCAGAACCTCAATATATTTATAATTTTTGTGGGACTGTAGTATTTATTGAATCATAATATATGAGTAATGGATAAGTCACAATTTTTGCAGGTTTGATATATTTACTAGAGTTTTGTGAATGACTATTTCGAGCAAAAGATCAACACTTTAGGTGCATTATAGACTTTTAAAAGCTTAATAATTTGACTTTTTGTGAAATGTGTGTGTGTGTGTGTTAGAAGATAAGTATAGAATTAATAACAGCCAAATATATTTGTAGTACAAGGAAATGAACTTGCAGAGAGAATACAGTTTTGCTATGTATCATAACAAATTATAATAAAAAAATAGCTAGCCAAAGAGAGAGGCAATGACTGTGTGAAATAATTTTCAGACAGTTCCTTTTCTTTGCCCTTATCCTTCTTTTCTGTCTGTATTTCTGCAGATGCAGAATACTGCTTTGAAACATAAAAGTGGAAAAGCCTATTTCCATAATAGTAACAGCATTTAGACTTATATTCTGTTTCATAGTGCTTTACAGCCCTCTTTAAGCTGTTTACAGAGCCAGCATATTACCCCCAACAATCTGGGTCCTTCAACGCTAATATCTCATTTTTCAATCTGCACTCAAACTGTATTCAAAACTGGGTATGTGTTCCGTCCCAGAAATAAGTTGCGCGAGACCGGGTTCTAACAACAATTCTTTTATTTAACTCAGTAAAGCAATGCTAATGGAACAAAAGCCCAAGCCGCGGCAGCCCTTTTTATAGAGGCTTGTTCACGGCTTGTGGCCAATGACACCACTTTAAATGTTCCCACCGCCAGGCGGGCCAATCGGATTGGTTCTCTAATGGCCAATCCGAGAACGGCCTTTTCGGCCAATCAGAATAGGGAACTTGAGTTATCCTACCAAGTTCCATACATAATCACCCTCCTCCTTGGTTCAGTCCAGCGTGCGTCATGTAGTTTGCAGGTAGGTGGGCCCTTTTTCGTTAGTCCTGGTTGACCTGCTGCCAGCTACCAGGTCTGCTGCGTCTGTCAAAGCAATGGTTTCACGGGATTTGTGTTTCTTTCTTTCTTTTTGCCGCATGGATACCTCCTGGAAGGGTGACCTCAGCCTTCCGCTCCGCCTGAGTCTCTCAGCCAGGTAGAAGATGGCTCTGCCGCTCCCTCCTGGTTTGTCCGGGTTGATTCGAGCTGGCTTGGCTGTCTCCTTCCAGGAAGGCCTTGCTTCATTCTCTCCTCCTTCAGACTTTCTCTTTTGGGGTTTTCTCTCAACCATGAGTGCTCTTTTTGATTTATTTGAGTGTTAGTCGTTTTGTTTGCCCTTGTTATGGAGGTTCGCTCTTTCCCTTTTATTATTTGTATTTCTCCCCCCTCTTCGTGGTTGTAATTTTTGTCAATATTTATTTTTGGCACTGGTGTGTAATTGGCGTTCGAGGGTGCAAGAACAAAGCTGGATCGATTGTGCCACTTCCAACTCTTCCATTGTCTAAGTAGTAGAAGGTAAGACCAGGGGCTTTGTGTCTGTGTGAGTGTTGGGCTGGAAAGCCATAATGAGTCCCGCGTAAGGTTTTTGGAATAAACCAGGGTCACCTATTTCCAATGCACGGTAAGGAACTGGAGGAGTCATGGGGTTATTCTCCTATATAAGTGGATGCAGTCTGTCAAGGTAGGCTACTCTCCTACCCATTCAGGCATAGTTCTGCTGGGCCTATTTGTTGGTTGTGCTGCTAGGGTAATATGCTGTAGGGTTAATAGTCAGTTTAAGTCTTTCTTGCACATCCCCCTTGTCCATTCTAATCCAGCCTCCCTTTGTACCGTATATAACCTCCATGTGTTCAGTGCATGTTTGCAGCCGGATGGGCTGGCGCGTGTTAACACATGTTGCATCCTGGGCAGCCTACAGGATGTTGCTCGAATGCCAACCGTGGCTAAACGGAGGATTGTCCGATTACCAATACATCAGGCAGTCCCATGCGTTGTGAAAAGGTTTGTCTAATTGTTTTCTCACCTGCCTCGGTGGTTTGTAAAAAAGCATTGAGTATTGACTTCTAACCAGTTCGAGTAGGCATCACGAACTATTAAAAAGGTGTTGCCATTCGTCGGCACAGCAAAGTCAATATGTAGGGTCGTAGAACCATGGACCCCAGGAAGTCTCCCATATCCCTAACTGGTGCCTTGTGCGGGGGTTGGCCTCGATTTTTGACAGTCGTGGCATTTACCACCCAAACGTTCAATGTCCTTGTCCAGCCCTGGCCACCAGACATAAACTCCTGGGCCAGGGGCTTTCATCTTATAACTATGACCGGGTGCCTCTGTGCAACATGCACAAAAGTCTTCCTGGATCTGTTGTGTGATCACCACCCCTCTGTCACCCCACAAAATGCAACCCTTCTCGGATTGCTATCAGTTCAGTCTGGCGGGTGCAAAATGGTTTAAAAGTCTGTTTTGTGCTCTTCCAAGCCAGCCTTTACCTAACCCAATGCAGGATGGCGAGCTGTCAAAGGGTCTTTCGCGGTGGTTCTCGTGACTTCTGCTGTGCATAGGTGTAGGTTCGGCCGGCCTCACGGTTGGAGTGTGGAGATGGGGGAGCTGGGTCCTCTTCTGTGATGGGCAGCGGGTATAGCTCACGCTTTGGCATGGGTGATGGCGTCTTTCCTGGGCGGTGGATCATCGCGTGTAGGTGTAGGAGCGAGGAAGTTCAGACCACCTCATCAATTCTAGGTGACAGAATGTTCGGGGTTGGCTTGTTTTCCTGCTAGGACCCCTAGCAGGGGTTTGTGATCAGTGTATGATCGAAAAAGTTCTGCCTATAAAGGTTATTCATGGAATATTTTGACTCCAGTGATGATTGCGAGGGCTTCTCGGTCAAGTTGGCTGTAATTTCTATCTGATTTGGAAAGCATTTTTGAAATAGAAAGCGACCGGTGCCTCGTCTGCCGTCTGGTAGCTTGTGGCTCGTCAGGATGCACGATTCCAAAAGGCGATAACATCATCAGGTGACCATCAAAGGCAGGGGTTGCTTATTCGCTGGTGTTAAAACGGTGTTAGACGTTAATAGTTCTTTGATACCTTGAAATGCTTGTTCCCGGTGGCCCCATTTCCATAATAGGTTTTTTTTGTCTAACAAACCGACTGTAATGGTTCTGCTATGGTTGCTTATGGGGCAGGAACACATTGTAAAAATTTATGAGACCTAGGAAATGCTGAAGGTCAGTTTTGTTCCTAGGTTGAGGTGCGTCTTTGATTGCCTTTATCTTTTTTTGTGGGGGTGTGATCCCTTGTTCATCACTTAGGTAAACCAGAAACTCGACTTGGTGGTTGGCTAAATTACATTTCTCTCGACTTTACCTTAGGCCTGCATCTCTAAATCTTCTCAAGACTTCTCCTCATCTGCTCCTAGTTGGTTAGTGTTTTTTGCATGACACCAGAACGTATCAAAATAAGGAATGACTCCTTTGATTCCTGTAAACAGGCGTCTCCATTTGTGCTTTGGAACACGCTCGGGGCAACACTAATGCCGAACTGAAGATGGTTTCACTTGAATGCCCTCTATGTTGTCACAATAGTCTGTGCTTTCTGTGGTAGTGGAGTCAACGGTAGCTGTTGGTCCACTTGTGCGAGGATCAAGCTTCGCAAAAATTTTCCTCCCCCTAGGGAGTGCAATAAGTCTGTTGCACTATTCCGTTCTGTGTATGTGCTTTGTTGGAGCGCATTGTTATAGGGTTGTCTTATAGTCTCCACAGATGCGCACGTGACCCATGTGGAGTGTGTGTTGTGAGTGTGCTAACGATGGTGTATTCCCACCTGGCATGGTGTCGATTGCTCAAACACGCCCTTGTGCTATTAAGTTTGTTTAATTGTTCATCAATTTGGTTTTTAAGGCAAAAGGGACGCGTCTGGCTTTTAACTGGAATGGGTACCTATTTTTTTGGATCTCGGCTAAACGCCTGGCCTTTACTTACCTATGGGTCCTCCGTCGAAACATCTTGGAATTCTTGTAGCAGGCTCTCTTTCCAGCTTGGCTGCATCAATGCCGTTATAGCTCCGGTCATCCTGGATTCCCAGGAGTAACGAACCATTCTATCCGTTCCTAGGCAGTCTTAGGGTCGATATTTCAAGCGTTTGAACTGATGGTTTCAGAACAGGTGCAAGATTTTGGCATGATTTTAAATTCCAAAGAGGTAGAATATCACAAGGCCCAATACCGGAATTTGTATTTTCCTTGGTAGTCTTTAAAAATTT
>BHFT01064878.1:0-26876 GCA_004320025.1 Laticauda laticaudata | reverse complement strand
CAACGTTTCAAGCAGGAACCTCATCTGCCATTCATCAGCCTTCTGTCTAGATTTGCTATGTGGTCAAGGCTATCACAGCGTTAGTTTTGAATTTGAGGCGCACGCCTATTCGTTGTCCCAGCGATGTTTTTTCTACATCTACTGGTCATGCACTAAGTACTGGACAGCCAACGCTTCCACAAAAACAAAATCACCTCTACGCTGATCAACAAAACCACACTAAGACACTAACAGAGACTATAAGATCAAGACCTAGCGAACAGCGTCCTGCCCAACCATAAGAGGTCACGACAGACAAAATCAGTAAGATACTACACAGGCCATTGCACATCAAGACTGCTTCAAACAGACAAAAAAATAGCAGCCATCTTAGAAACCAAAGACAAAGATTGACCTGGAGAAACCAGGCGATATACGAAGTTCCTGTGCATATACCACGGCCACATACGATGGACAGACAAATAGAACGATATACCCGCCTGGATGGAAACAAAAATGCAAAAAAAGCTTGGAACACACTCCTCATAGTCCAACACATGAACAGCCAAGTCAACATCAACTTCAATGGCACCGAAAATCTCAGCACTATAGAAAACCCCAGCCACAGCATTCATCAGAGAAGCCATAAACGATTTGAATAAAAGACTGAAAGCATGAATCGAGAGATGATTCCAGCAGATCTGTTCATCATTTTGCGGAAGGCCGCTGCATCTTCAAATAGACAGATTCACACCACACAGCCAGGCAAGCACTGGCAACAACAGACTCCCTCCTGATCCTCCAGTCAAACACACACCCGAACGACAGGCACCCAATGCAAACCTAGCTCTATAGATAATAGCCGTCCTTTTTAACTCGAAGCCAAGCTGCACTGAAAGCCTCCAATACAGATAACATCGTGTGCAGCGAATCAAAGCCACAAACAACAGAAGACAGAACTAGAAAGCACCCAAGAATCAAAGGCAACTCGAGCACAACGTCACACATAAATCACAGACCAAGACCCCAAGCCAATCCAGAGATGTAGACAAAAAACAGATCTGGGACACACAATAAGGCTAGCCTCAAAATTTAAAACTACGGCCTGTGATAGCCTGACCCACATCCGACTCATTACAGAAGCCTGATCGATGGCAGATGAGATTCTTCTGAATGTTGCTACAATCTTTTAAAGCACTACAGAGATGGGATAATACCCGAAGGAAGCTAGAACAGAACACAATGTATGTACCCGCAACGAAACTACGATAAAAAAATACAAATATCAGACCGTACTACGGGGAGAAATACATAATAGCAGATCGAAAAGCTAGCTGACCAAGCTGGAACGTTAAGAAAGAGCTAGAATTATGTGACCTAAATATCCTGACGCAGTGCGCAGAACAAACAATGCACACCAACCTCTTCAAACTTAACATTTAGTCATCAGCACAGCAGCTATCTAAACGTATCCTGAAAAGAATGAAATGATCTAGTGCTACAACTTTAAAAGCACTACAATGACGTGGGATAATACCCGAAGGAAGCTGAACAGCACACATATAAGTACCCTTTCGGCAGAATCTCATCTGCCATCATCAGGTTTCTGTATTGTGTTCTAGTTATTTATATAGATATAGTCTTGTAGAGGGTTTTTTTGTACATGAGTCAGAAGCACTGAAGCACTTCCGGGTTGAAAGGATTAGTTGGTGACATCACCATTTGCCCTGGATATGCCAAGTTGGGAGCTCCTTTCATGTCCCCAGCAGTAGCTGAAATGAAGGATGAGAGGTCAACCCCACCCAGTGGCAGCTCTCAGTTCTCTAATGTGGACTTGCTAACCTACCCAGTGCTCCAAACATTTGAATCACAGTGCTCCTTTTCTCGTGAATAGGTCATATAGTGTTGACACTGGCAATGTAATGTGCACAATATTCCAATGTACTAATTCACTCAAATATTGTAAAATAGGGATAATTCTTTTGTTTGTGTTCGTGAATGTGTGTGAGGTGGGGGAGAGGGAGAGGGGGGAGAGAGAAACTTGAAACTACAGATTACACTTTGTAGGCAATGCCATTCTGAAGATTTGAAGCAAATTATTTAGATTAAGAAAGCAGTACAAATCGTCCTTCCTTCAATTTCCTTCTCTGGGCACGGCTACCAACATGTACATGCCATGACAGACTGGATATTTTGGTAGTCTTAGGTTTGGCCATCAGTAACCATACAGGCTGTAGTGACTTTTTCCCCTCCCTTCCCTGCTATAATGTTCATTTCCCACATGGATCTAAGCTTCTAGACTTAATTTGCAACTGAAATATACCCAGTGGGCCAGTTTTAAGGGAAGCAAGCTGCAAATCTAGAGGTAGCCAGTATCTTTTCCAAAGTAATATCTAATCTCTACATATTTAGGAAGGCATTTATTTGTGACTTGAACTTTATCTGATTCACAGTTACAGGCATAATTTTAAGTATCCCTGGTAAAATACTATGTTTCAAGGAATCCCTAAGGGAATGGAAGCTGACAAAATCGCTACACAGTGAAAAGGTCAACATATTTGAATGTCCGCCCACTCTGCTTGCAATGTCAGAAAAAGAAACGGAATATAGTAAGTTTAGACACCCTTTCCATTAGTACTTTGCAACAGCTCCTTTAGCAGAAACAACAATTTGAATGTTTTCTATTGCCAGGGAGATTTAAAAAAAAATAAAAACTTAATTCTGGACTGCTCTTCCTTTTCCCAAATTAATTCAGAAATATGTTCGGTCTCCTTGCATGTACTACTGTATGTTTTAGTCTCCCTAAAGATTTTCAAAATTATTATCTTTTCCTGTATGGACTATTTAGTTGATTTGGAGTTATGGTTTTTATCACCCTCTTGCTGAAATATTTAACTTCTTTTCAGCTAGGGTTTCCTGCCTAAATAGAGGGTTGGACTAGAAGTCCCTTCCAACTCTTCTACTCCTATTCCATTCCATTCTTATTCTATTCAAAGATGGTGGCACATTAGACTCTGGTATTTATTGACACTTAGTTGACTCCATTCTTGTTTCTCCATTTCCTGTTCCACTGGCTACCTAATGCATTTTTGGGTGGGCAGGAGGATAGTCTTTATCAGTGAAAATAAGTTTGTTCCAAAATATTTTAATCTTATACAAGTTTTATATTGCATATTTTAAATGATGACTTTTGCAATGAGACTGAAGATATGTTCCTTCTGACATTTCTCCTGTGCATGTACTGTATAAGCAGTGTTTATAAGGAATACTGTTGTGTGAACCTGTGGAGAATTTATCCAGTGTCAGCTAAAGTTTCCAGCAAGTCACTTGCAGTGATCTGTAGGTTCTGTTTTGCAGATATGACCAGTTTCCACACAGTGCTGGCAGATACATTAATTTGGCCTTCCAAATCTTGCTTTGTCAGTTCTTGGTAACCTTCATTTCTAAAAAATATTTCCTTCAGTTAAAATTGCTAGCTGGAAGTGTTTAGAGGTTTTCTTTTTTAAGCCTTTCCTGTTTTCGAAGGGTGAGTTATTTTCATTTTTAAATGCTCAGGTAGCTGCTTGGAAAAGTCTGGGGTTGTTGAATGTAGGTAGAACAAATAAATCCTATGCTATTACAAAGGCCTATGTCCATTCCATCTGTTGAATTGTCTTTCCCTGGATAGTTGTAGGCTTAGCGAGTTAACCAACTTTTGGGACCTTAGTAAAAACTTTACAGTAAAAAAATAATAATCAGTAGGCGGACTTCCAAATGTCTGCACCTGCCACACTCACACTTTTTATTTTAGGTCTGTAAACAACTGCTTGTAAATATTATGTGTGCATTTCAGGTTTGAAATTTGAAGAATGATGTATTTAAAATTTTGTCCACTTCTGTTCACTTAAGGATTTACTGAAATCTACTGCAAATTTCTCCATGGGTGCCTAGATTTTTTGAATGCAGCTTTGACCTCCTGTGTCCCTACAGTAGTTCTGTTAATATAATAGTGATAGGAACCACAGTTAAAATAATTGTTCCCATTGTAAGGAAGATTTTATTTAAACAATATGGATCAGGTATCTGTGAGTTTAAGTTTCACTACTATGTTTGGCATGAAAATGTTCTAGACCAGATGATCAGCTTCAGATCAATGGATTCCATTCAGCCTCGATCCTAGTGGCCCTACATGTCTCATTATGAACCTTCTCATATTCAGCTGTAATTAGGGTTACCAGATATTTGAACAGGCAAAAGAGAATATGGACAATTGAAAAGGAGGACCAATGGGTAGAAAAGGAAGCCACACTGTGTAAATTTCTCAGCATCTACAACAAAATTTTCTGCAAAAATGTACTGAGGTCTACATATATATAAAATTGTTTTTCCAGTATAATATTAAATCAATGACATAGTGCTCAAATTTTAATGTAGTCATGTCATCTGCAAACTACAATGATTATAGTTTTGAAGGGGCTAGATTAAAGCTGGTTGCCAGAAACAGAAAATAAATAATATAATTTTTGGCTGCTGAGTTTGTTGATAGACAAAGAAATAAGCAGAAAAATTACAATAATTGATTGTGGTGATTTTGTTGACAATATGTATTTTTAAGGTTATGTTTGCCAGATGGAGGGCATGAGGACAAAAAGGAGAACAAGTCCTCCTTTTACAGATTGTTTGATAATCCTAACTGATAATATGAGACATTAGAGAGGAAAGCATATTAACCTTGATTTGTTTAAAAATTGAGACCTTCAGAAATCAACTGGAACTTTGACAACAATATTATTATTCTTTAGCTCTTACTCTTCCACTTTAACAAACTGCAAAATAATAAGCTCTTAATTATGCTGTTTTCGGCTTGGTCACATTTAAAACAAAATGATTTGATGAACTTTGCTACTTCAGTAAAGACATGCTGTAATATAGTAATATTTATGAACCAAACCACATTCAATATTAAAAAAAAAACATTCATAGCAGAAACTAATATAATCAGATTTTGTTCAGATTGTTTGATAGCAATTGCTATAGAACAGAATTTAGCAATTTTTCTAGAAGTGATGTAATATTGATAAATTATGAAGAAAAGAGTATTCTTTTGATGGAAGTAGCCCAAATGGCTTATGATCCAAGGAAACATTACACCAATCTCTCGAAGTAATATTTAGACAACTCAAAATACAACTCAAAAATATTTGCACAACACCCACGGACGGAGTAAACGTTTCTTTCATATTTTGAGGAATGTCTATAAATTAAGAATGGAGAAAATTATCTTCTCATCATTATTTTCAGAGGCAATGTATCTGGATAGACCAATATAAGTTTTCTTCTATGGTAGGACAATAATTTAATTAAAGCATTTAAGCTCATAGTAGCAAAAATGCGAGGTATCAACTCTCTATTTCTGACACCATAATCTGTTATCTTAGCCAATGTTTTTCAAGACCCAGTATGGATATGGACTGGGGCATAAATCCACACTGAATATCCTATTTGGATATAATACATAAGATTATTTGACAGGGAAGTCTATCTTGCAGGACAAGATGAGCTAAGTACTCCACCTATATAGTTGTTTGAGCCACTTCTTTAACTGGCAAAGCCTCAAGCAGGCCTTATCAAAGATATATCTGACCTCTGTCCAGAGGAACGTCTTTGAGAATGTGTGAAGTACTGAGGATAAATCTCAGAAAATTAGTTTCCTTCCAGTGTAGGACATATTATTTTACTGTCGCTTTGGGTGAAAGAACTACTTGTGCACTCACATAAACCCACTAAAAATATAAGAAATATTTAATGAATGGAAGGATGCATTTCATGATTATTTATTTATCTAAAACATTTTTATACAGCCATCAATAAAACAAAAAAGAGAATCTCTCCCCAGAGCCCTATACTCTAAAAGGCATAACAAAAAAGGAAGAAGAAAGTAATGGGGGGGGGGGGGNGAAAAGGAGGGGGGGGGGGGGGAGGTAATCATGGGAACTAAATTTAACATTAAATAGTAGTTTTTACTATTTAAGACCATGGAATGTTAAAAATGCATAGACTGACAACCCAGGGGCATGCCTTCAAGAAGAGAGGAAGACATTTTGCTTTCTGCTTGATTTATTTTAAAAGCGGTTGAAAGAGCTTCTCTGATACTTGACTTTTAGCTCCCCTATCTCAGAGTAAACCGTTCCCATTTTTTTCCGTACTCCTTAAACATGCACAATTTATTAGCATTGTTGTAATAGCTTATGTTACATTTTTATTATACTCATTGTTATCTTGATATTTTATTGCAACCATTTGATTTTACTCTCATGCTCTATATTTTGCACATTTTGCTGATCATTGACTGAATAAAGATTATTATTACCACCGCCATTTTGCGTCCTTTAAAAAAAAAAAAAGGCTTGTTCCATAGGACTTCCTTCAGCTATCTTTTGCTAAAGGACTAAGGATCTGGTCAGTTGAGTTTTTGTTTGTTTGTTTTACTTCTGCTTTGAAACTAGGCACATAGCATGTTCTAATATTCAGAGATTTTGTAAAGTGAGTGTGAAACTTAGAGTGCATCTCACTGTCCAAGTGCAGCTTTTGTTTGTAGTCAGTACAACACCATCCTCAACAAAAGCATATCTTCAGCATATTATAAAAAAATGTGCAAAATACAAAAGCTCTCTCTCTCCCCTCCCCCTCCCCTGCTTTCAGCCAATCTTTTCTGGGAATTTTGTATAGATTGGGTAGGTAGAGCAAAGAAAAGAAGAAAAAAACCCAGGCATAATAATAAGAATGCCCCTCTAAACATTATGGGACAATCAAGCTTTGCTGTGTGTGAGATGCTAAACAAACCTGCCTAGAACAGGATGGGAAATTTAAAACAAAAATGATTTGCAGCTCAAACCACAGAATATGATATTGCAAATTTTCCTTTCCTTTTTAATAAAACTTGAGGATGAATGAATCTGAAAAATGGCAGATTCACAAAAGATTGGAAGAGACACTTCTTTACAGAGCACAATATTAAACCAAGGGATTCCTCATTGTCACAGCAGGTAGTGAAAAATACCAACTTCATGGCTTCAAAGAAGGAAACACACAAATTCATGGAGAACAGAGTTGCCAATGACAGTAGATATTGGGTGGGATTATATTAATGAGGATCATTGCAAATAGCACAAATACATACAAAATGTCAAAATCCTGCATTCATTCTGCAAATTACTCCCATATTTAAGTCCCTTCGTGGATGGTGGGTTTGGGGTCCACAGGGTATTCTGATAGTACGTCTGCCAGTTGTTCAACTAAAACTAGGCTAGCATGATCATGATTCCCTTCTTGCTTGGCAAATAAGTGGAGGTGCTACGGTAGCCATTGCAAGATTTTTGAATGAAGAAGAAAATGGGGACTGTGACGCTGATGAAATAACTATATCGGTATAAATATGTTCTTGCTTAATTGGCTATGTGGGACGTGTGATTGAATTCCAAGGGAAATTAGGTAATGTCCACTTGGGCAAAACAGTAGCGTACATCCACTTTCTATAAATAAAAATCATTGTTTGTCCAAGACATTTTTTACACACCTCAGTTTTCCTTAAACATTTATCTGTCATCACTATATACTCTTTCAAGGCATTCTATTGTGTTCTTAACCCACTTCAAAGAAAAATACACACATCAGTTGTTCACCTGAGATCATGGTAATATAGAAATGTTAGGGATCGGAGAACATCTATTTTGTTCCTTTCTTTTTGTGTAGACTCTCTGATATGCTAGCCACCAATAGTCAACAAGCTATTCTCCCTTTATACATAACTTATCTGGGGAGACCATTAGGTTTAATAGATCTCTTTCTAATAAACCATACAATAGTATCCATACAAGATGCAGCACATCATCCATTTTATTAGGAAGCAAACATGTTTGGGGCAAACATGTAGCACAAAAGTTAGCTTACATTTTTCTTTACCACCCACCCTCTGTCCCTGATAATTATCTCTTTATATATTAAAAAAACAACAACAGAAAAAGGAGTTAAAGTTGACAGGGTGATAATGTAGTTGAAATAACACTTAGCACCATCTGTTTACAGATATGTCAAAATGGTCCTGGAGCCCACTTTCTAGAACAAGAACATTTAAAAGGCATTCCTATCCTGAGACAGATTCACTTAATATAATTTTTATAAGATGTGACTTTACTATGAGAGCTACTCATGCTTAATACCCTACTTTAAGAAATTCTATTTAGTAAATAATAAATTTCTGCAAAGTGACATTGATTTGTTTCAGGCCTGGAGACAACCTAATTTGTTTCACCAAGGCAAAAGACCTGGCTGAAGCAATGAGGGTGGTCTTGAATTCCTTCCAGACAGAAGAAATGAAGTCCTTTCAGCCAGGGTGAAAGATACTTCTAAATTTGATAGCTCTGGGACTGCACTGAAGCTAGCCTTCAAACACACTGGCTTTAGTTTTCTCCAACAGGTCTGCCAGAGGAGTCATTTCTTGTCAGGAGATCCATAGCCTAAGAGGAAGCCTCTGGCTTATCTTATCTACAGGCCAGCAACTGGAGGGCAATTCTTCAGCTACCATTGACAAAACAATTAAAGGATATTAAAAGGGAATTTCATCCTTCAGGATTTTATTAAGGTTCTCTGCACTCCATAGCCCAGGTCATCCAGTCTGGGAGACACCTAATTGTTCCAGGCTTGGAGTCCCTTGGCATTTTCCAGTAGGGCTTTGGCTAGCTACACCCAGTGTATGCTGTAGGATTCCCTACTGCCTATGCTGGAGGAATCTACTCAGCTGGAGTTCCCTGTCATTGCTTCAGGTGAAGGTTTATTTATTTATTAAATTTATATAGCTATCAATTTCACACTTATGATCCTCAGCTTCTCCTACCTTCCAAAATCCCAAAGCAGGGTGAAGCACAGTAACATGGTGGGTTCATTTCAGCCTTAGATGCAAAAGGCCTCTGTTGATTCACAAAACAACTTTGTGTATGTGTAGATTTGTTTAAAACTTCATTGAAGTGTAAGCATTCTTTGATGCTTTGTATAATCCTAGGAAAATAAATACATCAACGTTTCTTTCTTAAAATTTTTCATATAACACACAATGTCACAATTAATATATTTTTCACTGTATGGAATCCAAATTTCTTTCTGGAAAGAAAAAATCTTTCATCAACATATAATTTGTTGGTAACATTTTCTAAGCATTCCAAATATTCAATCTTGGAAAGTGTGATTCCTATACTAGAAAATTGATTTAATTGTTGTATTTTGTACTTACTCCAATAACTGAAAGTACAAATGATCTGCAAGCTCTAGAAATAAAAGTCGAAAGCATAACAGCAATAGCACTTAGACTTATATACTGCTTTACAGTGCCTTACAGCCCTCTGTAAACAGTTTACAGAGTGGGTCAATGAAAACGTAGGACTAAAATTAAATATAAAGAGCAAAATAATGACAACAGATACAGGTGAAACTCAAAAAATTAGAATATCATGCAAAAGTTCATTTATTTCAGTAAATGCAACTTAAAAGGTGAAACTAATATATGAGATAGACTCATTACATGCAAAGCAAGATAGTTCGAGCTGTGATGTGTCATAATTGAGATGATTATGGCTTACAGCTCATGAAAATCCCAAATCCACAATCTCAGAAAATTAGAATATTGTGAAAAGATTCAATATTCTAGGCTCAAAGTGTCCCACTTCGTAAATCAGCTAATTCTAGCTGGGCTAAAGAAAAACAGACCTGGTCCTGTTGCTTCAGTGATCCAAAGTCCTCTTTTCTTGATGAGAGCAACTTTTGCATCTGCATTTTGGAAACAAGGAGCCAGATGTCTGGACGAAGAATGGAGAAGACGCACTGCGCAGATTGGCTTGAAGTCCAGTATGAAGTTTCCACAGATCTGGGAGCCATGCATCTGCTGGTGTTGGTCCACTGTGCTTCATTAAGTTCCGGGCAATGCAAGCGTCTACCAGGAGATTTCTGGAGCACTTTCATGCTTCATTCTACAGACCAGCTGTATGGGGATGCGGACTTTCATTTGTTCCAGCAGGACTTGGGCAACTGCCCACATTGCGAAAAGCTACGTAAAACTGGTTCATAGTGAACTCTGGGATTTACTGTGCTTGATTGGCAGCTATAACTACGCATGAGCTGCACCCCTAGAGGAATTATGGGGCCATTGCCAAGAGAAAGATGAGAGACATGAGCCGAACAATGCGAAAGAGGTGAAGGCCGGCTATTGAAGCATCCTGGTCTATTTCTATCAGCACCTCAGCAGTGCCACAAGGCCTGATAGCTTCCATGGCCATGGCCGCATTGAGGCAGTAATTGCTACAAAAGGGCCCCAAACCAAGTACTGAGTACATATGTATGCTTATAGCTTTTCAGGGGGTCTGATTATTGTTCTATTGTACAATCCTTGTTTTATTGATTGCATGTAATATTCTAATTTCATTGATTTCGATTTGGGGTTTCATGAGCTGTAAGCCATCAATCATCACAATTACGACAAATCACAGCTTGAACCTGTCTTGCTTTGCATGTAATGAGTCTATGCTCATATATTTGTCTCACCTTTTTAAGTTGCATTACTGAAGTAAATGAACTTTTGCACGATATTCTAATTTTTTGAGTTTCACCTGTATAACAAATGACCTTAGGATTTAAACTGAAGAACATTTTTGCCTTAGAGTATTGTTTATCAATATTAAAGGAACCAATAGTCAAGAAATTTGTTGCATTTGGTAGAGAAACAATGAAGATACTCATATGCTGGAATCTGTTCAGAATTGTACAGGGAATGTTTTTCCTATGATACTCTATGTCAGGGGTCTTCAAACTTGACAACTTTAAGACTTATGGACTGCAACTCCCAGAATTCCTCCTCTGGTCATGTTAGCTCAGGAATTCTGGGAGTTGAAGTCCACAAGTCTTAAACTTGACAAGTTTGAAGACCCTTGCTCTATGTAAATGAAAATTAAGTTTTGAAGAAGCAGATTAGAAATAGTACTGACGCTTTTGAATCTTCAGAAGTGATACCCAAGAATACCCTGGATAACTAAGATAACAAACAAATGGAACATAGACAAATCCTTCCAAAGTTCAAGATGACTTTGATCAAAATATTCAGATATTGTTACCTAGGAAAAGGTAGCTAAATGGTTTTAAGTCCAAAACAGGGAGATAACTCTTGGAAGTGGCACAGCCTCTCTTAATTCATTGGATTAATAAAGAGGAGGCAGCGGCGATTTGTATAATTCTGTTATTATTGTCAGCCCCAATAAAAGTAGTTTTAATCTTTCTGTGGAATTAATTTCCTGAAGTGGTCTTCCTAGTGGGGCTGATGCTTAAGGCCCAAATATTTTGGAGATGAAAATTCATCTGCTTTGAAAAGTCTGAAAAGATGGGAAAGCTGAAAGGCAGGAAGAAGAAAGGATGATCATTGCAAGACATGATCTTCTCAGAGATCATACTTTTTAGTCACCAAGACTTGAGACCAGCTTGACGGTGCACAATCAATTAATTTTACAGCAGGAATTAAATAATGTATATTCCTCTGTTTTATAGTGAACATTACCACTTGTTATAGTTGGCAACAAAAGTAGTTGATATGAAAGTATCAGGGACTCTTTTGAACTAGTTTGGATGACTAAAAGTCAAAGGAACTATGCTTTCTGTGTGGTACTAACTTCTGTAGGGATGGTTTCTGCCATTGTGAGTATACAGATGTACCAGAATCTATTTGTTGAGGTGTGTGCTATACAAATTGATTCATTGGTTGGTTGATTAAATAAACAAATAATTTTATTTATTTATTTAATCAACCAATCAATTAATCAATTTGCATAGCACATTAATTAATTAGGAAAACATATTATTGGCAATACATGGATTGAAAAAAATATTAATACATATGTAGAAGCTTGTGATTCTTTGCATTGCAATGATAATTTTGCTGGGAGGTTATTTAGTAAATCCACATGTAAAATTAAAAAAAGCTTGAAGAACTTAAAAGTCCTTTGAGAAATTTGCTGAATTTGTAAACATAATTCTTCTAGTATTCCTTATTAAAAAACCTGTTCTGGTTTCTGCCTTACAGCCTTACTCCTGTCTATTCAGTAGGGCTAGATGAAAGATAGAAAAATGCATTGCCTCTTTTCTCCTTTTAGAAGAACTCTCTTTATAGAGAAGAAGGGAATAGTCTCCATTAAATCTGTTTGAATAATAAATCATTGAAGATATACTTCTGGCCCTTTTAACCTCCTGGGACAACTTCTTTCAACGGCTCTGCTTCTGCTGTTGTATAAATAAAGCATTATAGAAATGGAAGACCTTTGTGGTAGCAGGATCTGCAAATATTTATCTGAGAGTCATATTTCTATTTATCTTTGTGGGTGCCTAGTAAAGATCTGATGAGGTGCTCTTAAGAGATGAAATGGCATTTGTTAAGGAGTTATGTAAATTAAGCAGGTTTCTTCAAGTAAGTTCATGTAACACAAAGAAGTTTAATGAGAAATGTCTTCTTCATTTGAACAGAAGCACTTGCTCTCTTTAAGGATATGATATTAGCATAGACATATAGATGCATATAGACATCCATAAAAGGATAGCATGACACAGTGGTATGTTATTCTGTGTGTATGTGTAATAAACTGAGCCTGTGAGAAGAAAGCAAAATTCTCATAAATATTTAGGAAGTTGGGAGCATTTGACATTTGGTAAATATATAAATAAAATAAGGTAAAATGTACTTGTTATGTAACAATAAAACAACTTCTTCAAATCCCATGGTTAGAAATGTACAAAATTTAAAACAAGAGAAATAAGAAAACAGGGAAACCTTTCAGACAGAATCATATTGTCACATTCTGTTTTATCTTGAAGTTCCATAGTAGGCCATAATTATTTCCATTTATTTGTTACTTTTTTTAATCTCACCTTTAAAAGTAACTGAAGGTGGCAAACAGGCCTCATACTAATCCTTCTCCTATTTTCTCCACAACAACCACCCAGTGAGATGAGTTGGACTGAGGGAGACTGGCCCAAAGTCACCCAGCTGGCTTACATGCTTTGGCCAGGACTGCAGCTCACAAACTCCTGGTTTCTAGCCTGGTGCCTTAACCATTACACCAAACTGGCTCTGGTATGGTTCTGCAGCCTTCAAAGAGATCATCTCTATAAAATACAGTTACATATTGCAGATTAAAGACTTCTCTGTAAATCTAAATATCAACCAGGAATCACTCCTGGCAACAGCATTAATAAATGTCTGTCATCTCAATCTTCCTTTGTTAATCTGTTGCTCTTCTAAACAGAATCCAGTGACCATGATTTCAGTTAGTTACCTTAATTGTTGCTTTCCCCTTTTCTACTTCAACCAACCTTTCCTGGCATGGTTGTTTTTCCGAATCCACCATCTGCTTACAATATCACCGCAAGGGAACAGCCAGCCTTATTTTCATCCAGGATCAATTCATCCCTTCCACGCTACTCTAGTACTTATCTCCAGATCCAATCCTCATTCTTTCCTTTAACAGCCAAAGGTTACCATTGGAAGAACTATTGCTGTTATTATTAAGCTCTATATTGTCATAGAAATATTGTTGTCCTTTAAGGTATTGTCTCAGTTTATCATTACTTTTCATTTGGGATTAATTTCTTTATTTTTCCATCTTTGTCCCTGTCTAGCTATTCAAGAACTGAAAAACAAACAATCAAACAAACCCAGAGCTACAGTATTTATCTTTGCTGTCATTTCTCAGTTCAGAAAACATCCTAGCTAATTTTAACCTTTGTTTTCTTAACAAGTGACATTAATCTGCATTTTAAGCTTTCATTTTACTTGTGTGATGAATTCGAAATCTTTATTTTCAATGAATAAAGTGATGTTGTCTCCATATCATCACTTGTTATTGTTCAACTTTATTTCAACTGTCACTTTTTAGAATTTTGCCATTTACACAATTGCAGAACAAACTAAACAACTGTGGTAACAACAAATATGGTAGGCCTCAACTTACAACAGTTCATTTAGAGACTGTTTGAAATTACAACGGCACTGAAAAAAATGACTTATGACTGCTTTTCACACTTATGACTATTGGGGCATTCCCATGGTCATGTGATTAGCAATTGACTCATAATCGACCTTCTGATAAGCACAGTCAATGGAGAAGCCAGATTCACTTAACAGCCATGTTACTATCTTAACAACTGCAGTGATTCACTTCACAATTCTGGCAAGAAAGGTTGCAAAATGAGGCATTCACTTAACAAATGTTTCACTTAACAAAAATTTTGGGCTCAACTGTTGTTGTAAGTCAAAGACTACCTGTATTTGTTCTATTTATAGCCTCTATAGCCTGTTGTTCATTGCTACAGGTTTCTACTAAGATTTTAAGAAAAGCTTGTCATATGTAGAAATCAGTGTAAGAGGTCAGTGATATTGCACATTCTCTTCCATCATTCTACAGTAGAGTCACATACTGTATGTTGAATTTCTCTGATTTCTAAGCCACACAGATCTCTGTTGGCATATAATGCCAGTGCTTTAACTCCCTCTTTTCCTGTAATTTTAAATACAGGTAGTCCCTTGAGTTATGACTTAATGGAGCCTGCACATTATGGTTGTAAGTCATAACATTTATAAAATGAGTCAGTCATGTGACTGACCCAATTCTACAACATTTTTGCAGCGATTATTAAACAAGCGCACTGGTCAAGGATGTGCAATTATGGTCATTCAGTGAACACCATAGCAATTAAGCAAAACAATTGTTTACTATGGTGTGGTTTAACAAAAAACGGAGGTCCTGGTTTTTGGCAAAACTGATATAAATTGCAGTCTTGTGACTACAGGATTGTATTAGTGAGCACCCAAAATGCAGATATGTGATGGGGTAAAAGACCACTGGAACTTCAGATTCAATCCTTTTTTTCAGGTAGATCATAGCTTTGAATGGTCAATAAACAACCGGTCATAAGTTGTGGACTTGATGGATATTTCAATTCATGCCTTTACTTTCCTATTTGACAACAGTTGTCCCTTGTACCTCACTTTTTAGTGGAATTGCTTTCTGAAAATATTCTCTCTTGAAATATTTGTGCCATTTTATAATGTTTTTTGAAAAAAACCACAATGTAGTATTTCCATCTTCCTTTAATCTAGTTTGTCTCTATCAGGTTTCTTCCACCGCTATTATTGGTTCCTCCTTTAGCTGTCAATTTTCCTAGGATTTCTCTTCCAAAAACTTCTCTCATTTTTCTCTTCCTGCTATTTTCCTCTCTTTGTTGACATTCTTGTGTGAGATAGTATTCCTTGTTCTTTCTTGTTTGACTTTGAAGGCTGGTGTTCAGGTGTCATAGGCCATTCTTGTTCTCTAAGACTTTCATCCTATATTTTTTCCCTGGCTCTTATGGATAGTTTGTTTTGAAAACCACTTTAATCTTTCCCCCTTTGAAATTTTGGTTCTTTTTCTCTCCTTCAGGTGTTGTCTCTTACCTATTTTCATAGTGCCTTACGATCTGTTTCACATATGCTGTTAAGTTTATTGAATCTATCCGTACAATGATCTTCTTAGGAAATAGAAATTTATGGGGAAAGATGAAAGAATCTGAGCAAAAGGCTAAACGGAATAATTTTTTTTTTAAAAAAAGTTTAAATATCTTCAGGGTTCTTACATAGAAAACTTTTAATCTCAGCTGCATTAGAGAGCCCAGCCAAATCTAATGGGCTTAAGTTACAGGATAATAGATTCAGTTGAACATTAGGTGAAATGTCTTAAAGCTTAACAATGGAACCAATTGGATGAAGATGCTTTTCTTAAAAGTGCTCAAGAAGAAGCTAGACAGCTGCCTTTGGGAATGGTTATATGCAAAGGTTTCAGCTGTATGTTCTACAAGCCACTCTTTTTTCAAGTGTTTTGATAATCTCCAAAGCAGAATTTATATCCATTCCTCTGGCTGCAGATTGTCTTCTCTTAACAGAAACAGAAGCAGCCTAACTTCCAGACACAGTTCTTTCCCTTTCCCAGTTTCTTGAATAGAGATCCTGGCTCATAGGAGTTTTTGTGGATGGAATCTGGAATCATATGCGTTTGAAAACTGCATTCACCACTAAGCACTGCCTTTCCTTCTGTATGTATTGTGCATATGGCCATATTTTCTATATAATATGAAGAAATTAACTTCCTCGATACAGTATGCTATTTTCTATGTGCAAGTTAAACACAAGTTAAATACGCCCTCTCCATTAGTGACTGTGACTCTGTTCCAACAACTGCCATTAAGTGAATTGGTACCTAAGTGAGTGTGCACCTGAGAGAAAGAGAGTGCATTGCAAAGATCACAGTTTGCAGCTGTTTCATTTTTTTTTTCATATGCTTTACCTATTTTTCCCTTTTTTTGCTCCTTTGCAGGGTAGAAAGATTGCTTAAATAACCTATCTCTTCCTGAGATGCTTTTCTCTGTAGTGCATTGTACCCCTAAAAATGTTAAGTGAAAGTAACAAGCTTTGCTCTGTGAACTTTTGTTGATTAGAACTCTATGAATGTATCTTTTATTTTATGTATACTGAGAGCATTTGCACCAAGACAAATTTCTTGTGTATCCAGTCACACTTGGCCATTAAATAATTCTATTCTATTCTAGAACTCTACAGTTTGCCCACAACTGTTGCTTGAAACTGACCATACCTTCATAAGTTTCACACTGAAGGATTTTATTGTTGTAAATGTGTGCATTGGTCAGAATTTTTTTTTAATTATCACTTATTACGATCATATTTGTGATTGGTTGCTAACCAAGATAATTGTTAAACAAGGTGTGGTTGTATTCAGAGGTTATTTTAGGTATTTACATGGACCATTAGCCAATGCCGACATAATTTCCAGTCAGTTCAGTTCCTCATGAGGCCCATTTCAGATAGAAGACTCGATCATATGAAGACTGCATGAAAACAATAAATATTCATGTTGTTATCTGGAAAAAAATCCCTGCTCCTTTAAAAAAAACAACCAAGTGTCAGTTGAATGTTTTACAAACTTACATGAGGGGTGGCAAACTTAAATTCATTGAGGGCCACATCAGGGTTGTGTTTAACCTTAGGAGCCAGGTGGGTGTGGCCAGCTTGATTTCACTTGTGTCGGGGGAGCCTGTGGTGGCCTGAATACTCTGCCAGCGAAAACGGAGCTGTGACAGCCTCCTTCAACCCTCTGTCAGTAAAAACAGAGCTTGGGAGCTCGGGAGGGCTGCATGTAGCCCTCCTGAGCTCTGTTTTTGCTGGCAGAGGGTTGCAGGAGGCCATCGCAGCCACCCCAAGCTCCATTTTCTCTGGCAGAGGCACCACAGGCCAGTCCTTCACTGTTTCCAGGATAGCCCCGTGGGCCAGATTGAAGCACTTTGTGAGCCAGATTCAGCCCCCAGGCCTTGAGTTTGACACCTCTGCTCTACCCAAATGAAATATCCTTTTTAGAAGTCAGGGTATTGCATGCAACCTGATGATTGGCAGGTGCAAATCTTTTGATGCAAACACCATTTACCTCACAATGCTAGAAGTTAACTATGTTTTTTCCAATGAGACTGAATTTTTCCTCTGAGTGAGACTATTATAATATGTAGAGAGAACTACAAATATGACCATATTGGACACTTAGGTATTTTAAGCAGACTGTGCCAACATCCACAATGACAATTTCACATTATTTCTCTGCCAATAATTTTAGCTTGATATCTAGACTAAATTACTTCTTAAGGAGATGAAGGAAATTTGGTCTGTATGCTTTTTTTAGGCATGGGTCTCCTTAGCAGTGAAAAAATATCAGTGGCATGTTTTACAACATTATACCTGCTGCTTTTGTCCTTTAATCATTCTCTATGAGGAAGAAAATTATGAATTAAACATTAATTTTAGATAAAGCCACTAAATAATTTTCTTCCTAGCATTAAAATACGAGGCATTTAGGCAGTTTTGGTTGGTTCCTCTAGTCCAAAGTAATATTTAAATTACTCAAAACCATCAACAAAACATATATATACCTGTCCTTTATGTCCCGATCAGTGTACACTTGAGACTGGAAAAGAGTTGATGCAATTCCCATCTTCGAAAAAAGGGAAAAAATAGATCCAGGAAATTACAGCTCTATCAGCCTGACCTCAATATCTGGGAAGATTCTGGAAAAGATAATCAAGCAATGAATCTGCGAACACCGAGGAACAAACAATGTCATAACCAAAAACCAACATGGGTTTGTCAAAAACAGATTATGCCAGACAAATCTTATTGCATTCTTTGACAAAGTGACAAAATTAGTGGATTATCTACGCTTTTTAAAGAACATAGGTCACTATTTTTTCTCCATATGATTCTTAAGGCCCTGTCACACTGGCCGACGAATGCAAAACGTTTGTAAAAAGGACACAGCGAGAGCAAATGTTCCATCCGTTGTTATCCGCTCTCAAAGTGCCCCGAATTTGCATAACCAGACGCGGACAACATGGAAAGGAACGGACGGGGGAGGACGTAGGGTGGATGGGGAAAGCAGAATGCTCACGGAAGCCTAGCGGATGGAAGAGGATGAGAGCGGATGGCACATCTGCAAGGCTTCGGGGGAGCACAGCAAAGCAGAAGCGGAACGGAAAGAGCGGGATGCAGAGCAGATGCCGCAGCGGATTGAAGCGGATGCAGAGCGGAAGCCTAGGAAGCTAGCGATTGCCTAGCGATGCCTAGCGTTCACTGCGCATGCAGGGAGGATGCATTACGTCAGCCCCACAGATATAAAGGGAAGCAGCTCGCTAGCAGGTCACCATTCAGAGGAAAGACCTGCTTCCGACACAGCTTGCCAGCCAGCCAGCCAAGCCAGCCAGCCAGACCCAACAACCATGGGAAGAAACAGAAGCCTCTGCCATCTGCTGCCAGCCCTGGCAAGAGGGACGGGGCCACCCTGCCACCCCTGGCCCAGACTCTGCTTCTGCTGGGGCTTCTGCTGCCCGGGCTCACTCTTCTGGTGCTGGGGCTTCTGCTGATGCTTGCTTTGGAAGGTGGTGCTCTTTCTGATGCTGCTTCTGGTGGTGGTGCTTCTGCTGGTGCTTACTCTGCTGATGCTGCTTCTGGTGGTGGTGGCTTCTGCTGATGCTGCTTTCTGGTCGTGGTGTTTCTGCTGGTGCTTACTGCTGGCACTGCTCCTGTTGCTGGTTCTTCTGCTGGTGCTTATCTTGCTGGCACTGCTCCTGGTCCTGCTGGTCCTGCTGGTGCTTACTCTGCTGGCACTACTCCTGGTCTGTGGTCCTGCTCGTGCTCCTGTCCTGCTTGGCTCCTGATCTGCTGGTCCTGCTGGTGCTCCTGGTCCTGCTCCTGGTGCTGCTGGTCCTGCTGGTCCTGCTTTTTGCGCTACTGTTGTTGCTGCTGCTGCTGGTGGTGGTGGTGTGGAGGAGCAGCCTACAACCTCGAAGGCTTTCTGATGAAAGCCATATGGCCCTGCCAAACGGAGGAAGAGGCAGACGCCATGAACGGGATAGGAGGCAATACACAATCGAAGAGGACACTGAGGAGGAGGTGCTGGAGTAGTGGCTGAGGGAGAATGAATATCTTTGGCGGAAGGGACACAGGCTCTATCGAGACAACCAAGAGGAAGCAGGCTGCTTGGAGAGAGAAGGCGGAGAGCCTGGGCTACACTTCGGAGGTGCTCCTCGGCTGGTGGAAGCACATGCACACCTGGTACGGGAAGACTGCACCTCAAGAAATCTTGGCCAGGCCACGGTCATGCTGACGGACCGGGAGACCTACTGTGATGGGCCAAGTGCAGCTTCTTGGAGGTGAGATCCACACCACCGAGGAGCAGCCCTCTCACAAACCCTCTCTCTTAGGCAGCCGCTGAGAGCCAGTCTCCTCTTCTGGCCAAGAGTCAGCTCCTGTGTCCAGGCAGGTAATCTGTGGAGCGTGCCACGAGGAGACCCCCCCGACAGCTGTACTGCCCCTGGGGAGCCGTGGAGGACCCCCTGATGCAGTGGGAGCAAGGAGAGGGCACCTTCCACCACAGCCCAACCCGCATCCACCCCAGCTCCACCTCCCAGCGAAAGACAGAGAGGCAGACCGGAGGGGCAGAGCCACACTGTCCTGCTGGAGATAAGAGACACCATCATGAGCAGCATAGATCTCTCTCTCAGCTGTTACACACCCACGCCTCATCCTCCAACCGCAAGCCCTTCCTCACCTACGTCAACCAGACCTACATGAACATGTCGGAACTCCAGTACTAGGTGGTGAAAGGACAGGATTACCGATCTTCTTCACAACCCTCCAGACCCAAGATGAGCTGCTCCCACCCAGTCCAGGCTGCTCCTCCACCCCCAGATGAGTCACTGCCCTTTCAGGCTTTCCACAGGCCCTCCCCTACCAAGGCTACGGCTACCAGGGAGTCCAGCAGCACAGGCAGCCCTTCCCAGTCCAGGCAACAGGTACATCGGAGCCACGGTGCCACTGATGCCACCGATGCCACCCACACCACAATGCCAGCCACGCCACACGATGCCACCCACGCCACCGATGCCACCCATGCCTCACCATCGCTCAGCTGCAGACCAGACATCCCCACTACACGTGCTCCTTCGTCCACCCCACAGCCAAGCCAGCCTCAGAACACTCTGTCATCGGTATCTGGGGCTGAACACCCATGTCATGGAGGAAGGGGCTCTCAACATCACGGGCTGAGCCAGCTGTCTGAGAGCTCCTCAAACACACCGTCCCCTGTTGTCTTTCGAGGCCAGGCCACCCCAGTGGCGCCTCAGACCGCAACTCCAGCAGCAGCCACCTCCACAGCACCTGGACCCTTCACCCCTGAGACTGGGCACGCTCAGAGTGACCAAGAGAGTGCCAGAGGACTGAGGGCTACCTGTTTGACATTATTTTTGCTTTGGACATCTTGAACTTGGGTCATTTTTTCTTTTACAGCTTGTTATTAATTAAGATTTATCTTTGCTTCACACACTTGCTTCATTTCATATTTGTCAATAAAGTCTTGGTGGAAACTTTTCGAAATGGTTTAAGCCTTTGCATGCTTTGTGGGGATGGGTAAGGATAGCAGTGGGATGGGTAATAGCTAGTGGGATGGGCAGGCGATACCTGTGGGA
Organism: Laticauda laticaudata; assembly: GCA_004320025.1. Lineage (NCBI taxonomy): Eukaryota > Metazoa > Chordata > Lepidosauria > Squamata > Elapidae > Laticauda > Laticauda laticaudata. The sequence continues at coordinate 5,777 of BHFT01064878.1, read as the reverse complement.
TGGGCAGGGATACCTTTGGGATGGGTAATAGCTGTGGGATAGATAAACCTCCAGTGCAGCAGGCATAGTGGGACGTATAATCCACCCTCCCAGCTGCCACATCTATGGCCATTTATTATCAAGTAAAATTTAATCATGATCCACACATTTCAACAAAAAACACAACTCTTTATTAAAATGCCCTGTTCATTGTACGGCCACTCAACTACATGCACAATCTCATCAGTGTGGATGAGACAGGCTGAAGGAAGCATCCAGTAAGCATCTATCTCCTGTCTTGCCACTCCACTGCCTCCAGCTGGGGAGCTGCACCAGTGTTTCAGGAAGGTTGCGCTGCTTCTTCCCTTCACGTTGAAGCTCTGTTGGGGCCTTGCACATCCTAGTGTCTATCAGGTTTCGCCTTGCCTCCACTCCCAGGCTCCATGTCCCCATTGCCTTGTTGGAGGTCCACGAGCCTGTTCTGCAAGAACTGGGTAGCGGGTGCGCAGGAGATTGGAAGGATTGCAGCAAGCTTCCACGATGTTCCTCACGGTTTCTGGGCAATGCTGCATGGTGGTGAGAAGTACCTGGAACCTGTTGGCCAGGATGCCAAAGGCGTTCTCCACCACCCACCTTGCCCTGGACAGCCTGTAGTTGAGATCCTCTCTTTACGGGTGAGAGTCTGGAAGTGTAGGGCTTCATTAGGTAGGTTCTGAGGGAGAAGGCCGTCATCCCCCACAACTGAAGTAGGGCACAATTTTGCGTGTCGTTAGGAGCGGGTCTGGATCTGGGAACCCATGATGAGGTTGCATTCCAGCCTACCTTGAGGTCACCTGCCGTTGTATACCTGGCATCTGAAGCTGACCCGTTGCCTGAAGCATCGATGTACATGAACTTTGTAGTCAGCATCGACCATGGCGAAGAGGATGATGCTGAAGAAGCCCTTTGTAGTTGAAAATTAAGTGACCCCGACTGGCTGGAGCTTTGCGGCCACGTGCTTCCCATCTATGGCTCCAGGGTTCCAGGCTGGGCTGGAATTGGTGCTCTGCTTGGTCACCTGCGGTCTCAGCCCTCCACAACTTCGTGAAACATGGCTGGAGGCATCCTAATGAAGTTCTGGAATGCACGAGGGTCTTCGTTCTCAGCTCCCACCATCAGCTTTGTTGTACAGTCCGTACTCGCTCTTCTTCCCGATCCATCTGCGGACCAGACACTTCTGGATGCCTCCTTTTCTTTCCCGTAGAACAGTGAAAGAGCGCCTGTAGATGGCTTCGCACTGTTGCAGAATGAGGTGGTGGCTACCAAAAGGAGTGGTGTACGATCCATGGTGGAGATGACTGGATGCTGTGGAAACAAGAGCCAGATGGAGGCTGCAGAGGTCTGCAAGCAGGTGCTGGACTGAAAGTGAGATCCAGGTGAGTTCCTCTCCCTTATATAGGCAATATAGGTTTTCCATAGGTGTCCTTTTGCATCCTCTAGGCATCCTCTAGACATCCTTAATATCCGAGATAGGTCCCTCTGCTAACGTTTTTTCCGTTTTAAATGCTTCTTTGCGAGCTACATCCGCTTCATCCTTTCTCCGTCGTGCTTCTAATGCTGCGTGTCCGTTCCACGTCCGTTTCACTTCCCTCCCTTGTCCATTTTCCGCTGGAGCGATTTGAGTTGCGCGGATGTGCACAGCGGATGCCTAGCGGATATAGCGGATGCGTAACGATGACGACGGATGTAGAACGGATGTTCCACGTTTGCGTTTGCGGATCCAGAACGGACACGTTGGATACATTTTCACTCAAAAAGTTTTGAGCAGCTCAAAACTTTTTGAGTGGATGGAAACCTCAGTCGATGGATGCTGGACGGATAGAGAGGATGAAAACGGAGGCAGTGAGTACAGAATGGATAGATCGCATTAACCAACGGATGGCAAGTGTTTCTCTCCGTTTTACATCCTCTTTCCATCCGTTGGTTCAGTGTGACATGGGCTTTAGTTTTTGAAATTCTATCTTTCTGCACAATTTTCTTTGCATAAGTGTTCTGGAAAATGTACAAAGTAGAACTTTATCTTTGAGGGAAAAGCTCCAACAGATAATGGAAATGGAGAAAAAAGGTATTGGATCATGTTGCCTTCACAAATTTTGACATTTCTTTCAAAGGCATATTTTAAACATTCAGGGAAGCAAATAGGAGATGAGCTTCTTCTAATTTACTGTCACATTTTACTAAAATACACAGTTCTTTTCAAGATAATACATTCCAAAAGTGTGATCAAATTATTGATGTTTTTCTTTGAAGTGAATAGGTGTCAGGAAACTGGGACATATTAATATTAGTCACTTTTATTCTAAGATATTTGGTCGTATCCTTCCTCTTATGAAGGGGCACTGTTAGCCAATCAGATGCTCTTTCTACAATAAATTTGTGGAACAATGAGGATAGAGGAGACAAAGAGAGATCCCTATGTTTGATCAAACATCTTGATTCTCCCTCTCTACAGTTTTCATTCCCCTTAAATTCTTCGTCAATTCTCTTATGAAATGTACATTCATAACATGCAAGGATACCATAGAGAGCCAGTTTGGTGCAGTTATAGAAGTGACTTCTGATCCCACCTTTGGCACAAAATGAACTGGGCCAATATTACCCTTTTTTATGTTGGTTTGTTTATTGTTTGTAAGCCACCCAGAGTCACTGAGAGTGATCGGCAGCCATATGAACCCTTTAAATAAATAAAAAAATCACTCTATCTCTGCCCTAGGAAGAAGGCAAGGGCAAATAATTTCTGAAATCATGCCAATGAAATCAAAACTGCAGGGATTTGACTCAGGCAGCTGCCGGGAGTCAACAATGATTCAAAGGCAGACATAAACCCTCTTCACCAAATTAAACAGCACCAATGGCAAACACAATGTTAAAAACAATGCCTCTATTCTTTGGTCTGTCAATCTGCCTATCTGATGTTCGTGTTCACTTCATATGCAAATGGTTTTGACATCCATCTGCACTGCGAAAGTCAAGGGAATTTGTACCACAGAATTCCTATACTGTAGGGATTTCAGATCTCCTATGTCAAGGCAGGCAACTTTTTAATTGTTGCAGTCCATGCTTAACATTTCTAGAATTGCTGAGGGTTGTAGTTGGTGGAGTTATCATATAAAGTTGGTTAATGTTCTTATTTCTATTGTTCCTCTGCTCCTGGGATTGGATTGGGGGTTCTTACTTCTTATGACAGAAGCCTATTAAATTTTAGACTAGTTTTTTGTATTTCACATCAGAAAATGTTAGAAAATCATGCTATTGGTTTTTGGTAAATGAAAGTAGAAAAGTTATTTGTGGTGGGTTTTATTTCATCAATTTTGTATCAATTCCATCAGAGTATGCTCAGTGACTCACAAAATAATAATGTACAATAACACTATAAAATTAAACCCTGCCACAACATATGGAATCCGGCTCCCAAAATGTTCTGGGAAAGATTTGTCTTCAGCTTTTTCTGAAAGGTAGGAAATGTTAGAGATAGACAAATCTCCAGTGGGCAGCCATTCCAGGAGGCCAATCCCATTAGCAGCAGCCCCATATAGAATTGTTGCAGTAGCCCAATAGGGTGATAATAGGGCAGGAGCCATTATGGTCAGATTCTTCCATCCCCTATAAGGGTGCAGTTGGCATGGTAGCCAAAGTTGGACAAGGCCCTGTCTTGGTCATGGCCTGCACCTTCTGATCTAGCAGGAACCACCAGTCAGAAGAAACTACAAGCCATGAACCTACTCCTTCAAGCACAGTGCAAGGGAGAAAAGAGAGGTATAGAAGAATCCTGATAGAAAATAGCTCTCTTTTCTACTTTCAGCCAGTTCTCTCCCCTCCAATTCACATAGCCATTCTATGATGCTAACAGCTTTGAGGAGAGGACTTGATTATAATTCTGTGAGGGTTTTTTTTTTTTTTTTTTCNATAATTCTGTGGGGTTTTTTTTTTTTTTTTGTCAATTCAACATCTGTTTGGAAATGCTTCATACCATTTAACTTCAGTTCAACTTCTGGCACTTCAAACTTATTATCTCTTGCCCTGTCCTTCAGAGCTAATGCAAGCCATTTTTCTCTATTTCCCATCATGACAGCTTTTTATATTTTAGCAAATTGTTACCGTATTGTCCTTTAATTTGTTTTCAAAGGATAAAAATGAACATCTTGTTCCTTCAGCTTTCCCTCTTAGATTTCATTTTTTCTTCCCCATGTTTTCTCCCCATTAGTCTTGCTTCTTTTTGGTTACTGCTGCTCAGACAATGTAGCACCCCAAGTTTGAAATTCTATAGATTTTCCAATAATCAAACAAAACATTGCATGTATTCACATGTGTTGCGTCTTTATGAATAGTTGAGAAAGCACTCTCTCTTTTTTTGCAAAATTAAATTGTTGCATTGTCATTCAATTTGTACTGATCCTAATTTTCCATGTGATGGAAAATATTTTGGTTTATGACTTTAGAACAATTTACTCTTTTAGAAATGTCAGTATATGTTGTATACTTGTAGATTCTTACATGTTGTAATGGGTTTGCTGCATTCTTTAGCTGTGCCATCTGTACTTTCTTTGAAACTGTACTTTCACCTCCCACATCCAAATAATTTATGAAGATGTTAATCAGTGTTAGACCGTGACAAATCCTTTCTACTTGATGCTAAAATCATAATAACAAATGGGATTTTCAACAAAGTTTTCAGTTTAATATGTCTCTGTTTAGAATTTTAGGATACTGCATTCTATTTGTCATTTCTACCTCTGCCCCAGGCTATTGGCTGTTTTTCAGCATGACAACCTACAATCTTTTTTTTCTAAATATATATTTTCTTTAAAATTTGGTGAGGTTTTCAAGGTGTCTAGGTTACATAAGGACCCACACTTAAAAATGCATAAAAATCAGAAAAAAAAACCTGTAATGGAGGACAGGTGTATGCTATCTTATGTCAAACAACAAAATTACTGTTTACAGTGAGTTACGAAGGAAAAGCCTTACCTTTTGAAGAGCACTGAGGAAAAAGAGACATTTGCATTGTTATTAAAGCCCCTGTCCCTCTGCACTTACGGATGCAAAGAGGATGTAAAACGTTAAAAAAAGCTTGCCATTCGTTGGAAAATGCTATGCATCTGTTCTGTACTCACTGCATACGTGTTTCATACGCTCTGTCCCTTGAGTATCCGACCACTGCGATTTCATCCGCGCAAGAAGTTTTGAGCTGCACAAAACTTTGTGAATGGATGAACTTTCCGCCGCGTACGAGTACATCTGCACATATATGGGCAACAAACATTCATGTCTGTTATCATCTGTTAAACGTCGCCATCCCCTCAACTCACATCCGCGCAGCTGAAAACGAAAGAGGGAGAAACGAAAGGTGCACGGAATGTCTTACACAGCATAAGCTAGCACGGAAATAGAAAGGATGTAAGCATATGCTCTCATATTAAAGGATTAAAATGATCAAAACGTTTGTATCTGGGATTTGTATTCTCGGATATTGTAGGATGTCTGCAGATATGTCTGAGTATGTAGAAGCCCTATAGCAGGCAGCTACCAATATTTTCCTATAAAAAGGGGGAAAAAATCATTCTGGATCTCAGTATGAGTCCAGCAGCCGTTGTACAGACCTCTTCACCCTTGGTCTTGGTCTTCCACAATCATCAATGTTCTCCACCATGGATCCATGACACAGTCCAGTCATGTAGCTCGACATCATCACCAGAACCAAAACGCTGTTAAGACTGTTTCACCTTTTATACAGAAGGAGAGAATGAGACATCCAAGAG
>BHFT01064877.1:0-59010 GCA_004320025.1 Laticauda laticaudata | reverse complement strand
ACATCGTACGCGGCGGAAAGTTCATCCGTTCAAAAAGTTTTGTGCAGCTCAAAACTTCTTGGGCGGATGAAATCTCAATGGATGGATGCTGGAGGGATAGAGCATATGAAACAAGTATGCAGTGAGTACACAACAGATGCATCGCGTTTTCCAATGGATGTCAAGCTTTTTTTTAATGTTTTACATCCTCTTTGCATCCGTTGGTGCAGTGGGACATGGGCTTTAAGTATTGTTTGTATTGCAACATATGTTTCATTTTTTATCTTCCTTTCTTTTCCACTTGGATGCCTATAATAGGTATGATATCAAGTATCAGTCTCCTGCAATGCTTTTTGTTCTACCCATCTCGCCAATTGCTGTTTATTTTACTTCCTGGAATGACTACATGATACAATATTTTATGCAAAGAAACAAAATTATTTTTTTCTCATATTTTCTTGAAGCAACATGCCCATGGGGTAATTTCATGCAGGAAAAATAGCTCAAGTATCACACTGAATTTCTATTGTTGAAAGAACTGCAAGACATTTGGAATTTTCCCAAGAGATGAGTGCAGACTAAAGGAATAGAATCACATTCTTCATGAGTGTTTTTTTTTTATTTTAAACCCTCCTATTATGGAACATTATGTTTATATATATGTATGAACATCCTAAAACATAACTAACACATGTGAATTCTCTAAATTTATTACCCATAACCTCTAGTCTTTTGATTATGTGGGGTTTCAAGTACAATTTATCAGGTTAAAAAAGGCTAGTTTGAATCTGTCTGTCTGTCTGTCCATAACCTTTTTAATAGATGCTAGAATTTCAGAGAGATGTTGACAGTGAACATCTCTTGTTTCAAGAAAAAGAGAGATAGAGGAAGTGAGGAAGAGTTAAAGAGAAGAAAAAATGTATTTATCTCTCTCACAAAAAGTCAGAGTAATTGTTTTCTCTGCTGGAGTGCTTATTTCAAAGTTCCCCTGGAGCTTTACAAATTAACACTTTGTTTATTGAATGCTTCAAAATAAATACAAGCTTGTAATGCTATCCATCTATTAGATTTTGTTTTGCAGATTGCATGTTTTGTTTCATAATGAAGATTTTGGACATCGTTTTGTTCAAGTTTTCATCTTGCAAAAATTCTGAAACAGATCAACATTTTCAATGACAGTCATATTATTTTAGCACTATCCATCTGTATGTGGTACCAGCACATCAATTTTGGAATATCCACTTAATTAACTGCTTTGTGATAAACATGTCTCTTATTTTTCTCTTTATAGCCCATCATTTCCTGAAATTTTAACAATATATTTAACATTATATATATTTAACATTATATTTAATATTTAATTTATTACATTGATCCCAATTATAATTACTTTCCTGTTCACCATTTCTGGAGTCTCCATCCACTTTAGTTCATGAGTATAGTTCAGGATATGGATTGGGCACAGTTGTATATTACAGTGACTAAATTGCCTAATTTAAGATGTCTGATGTAACTATCTTCTGTACCTTTTCTAAAATAAGAATCAATTGCATTTGTTTCCTCTTAAATACTATATGTAAAAGATAGGTATGTGAGCCAATCCTTCTCATTTGTTCTTCATTTATTTTTCAAATTTCACTATGATTGGAGGTATCTTGAATACTGCATGAAAAGAGTAAAAATTTATGGACAAAAGGTAACAATTTGTTTCCTTATTCAAATAACTATGGGTACTATAGAATAAAAAGCTACAATTGTGGAGTAATATTAAAAAATAATAACTTATAAGGAATTTCAGCAATTTACAAGGAGCTGTTTAAAAATAAAATGTCCCAAAAGGAGAGAGAAAAATTGTGTCAGCCAGCAGGGAGATTATCTGGATAACAGAAAATATGTTTTTCTTTGCTTAACCTTGACATCACAGAATTAAACCCCATCTCATGGGCTTTGCCTTTACTCACAGACTCTGGAATGATGACTTATATATATCCTGTACAGAAATGAGAGACAAAACAACTCTCATTTGGTCCCTAATACCAGAAAATCAATTGCCAGTGGTTTGTGTGTTTGCTAAAATTCACAGTGTTGAATTGAATTACCAAATATAGCACTCAAGGAAAAAAAAAACACTTATAGTGATGGAGCATGTCTTTTTCACAATCTCTAGATAAATCTTGAAAAGCCTCTGAAAGACTGCTACGACCAACGGTACTAAATTACTTGGACCTAAGGATCCAGCTCTCTGTAAAGCAGTTTTTGTTTCTGTGATACTGTCGAAGTTCTGATAGATGGGTTAATAGTTTTAAAACATATTGGACAAAATTCTTCATATTAAGGCATAAGAAGTTATATAAAATAAATATTTGCACAATTGATTCTATATTTCTCTTTCTACTATTTTAGATAATATATTTTGATTCAAATAAATCACAGAGAAGGCAAAGACATGTTCAAGGCATTGACGTCTTCCTTTCTCCTCAGATTCAATGAATGCCATACAAAACTAATGTTTTGATAGTTGGAAATGGTAGGTGTGTATATAGGTAGGTAGGTAGGTAGGTAGGTAGGAAGGAAGGAAGGAAATATCCAAAAGATAAAGAATATCTTCCTTTAAAAAGTCCAGAATCAAGGAAAGGCAATTAATAACTTCATAAAATTGATTAACCAACCAGCCCTTTATAAAGTAGGTGCCCTGTGCTAAATGAAGAATGAGGTGCCAAACTGAATTAAGGATAACATAGAAGGCCTATATCTACAGAAAAATAAGGAGCAAGGTGGTTCCTTACACACATGGTTTCTTTAATTCACACTCTTTAAAGAATATACCTTGTACCTTCCTCAGGATTGGTGCTGACTCATGTTAGTACCAGTATCATCAATCCACTGGGCTTTCCCCTCAAAATCAAGGGCTATTTTGCATAACCATCACTTGCCAGCATGATAATGACTCACAAGCTCAGGCTTCCTTCCAACCAGGACTTGACAATAATTCACTAATCTCCTAGCATTACATGCCTTAGAGTGGCTTTACAGTTTGTCTTGGTAACCACTTACATATGTAGTTATGCTAGATAAGAATATTTTATTGCAAATAAGAAAGACATCCAAAACAGCAGATTGGCTATGGTTAGTGATAGTATACATTTGACTAGTGTACTGTTAGTAGATTAAACTTGTATTTTTTTTCCTTCACATTTCCATAAATTAATGGAGTCTTGGCATTGGCATGGAGCCTAATGACCTTGAAGTTGAACAGTTGTTGTGTGTTTATGTGATACACATCTTTAGACTAAGAACGGCTGCTTCTACTTTAATCCTCACTTCGACAGTAATTTCTTCCAATGAGTAAGCAGCCAGAATTTTTACAGGAGGCACAGCCATCTAGTACTTAATTCTACACACACCCTAATCATATATCTTCTCCTTCAGAGAAGTCCGAATATGAATTGTGATCAATTCGTTTCTAATCTAAACAAAAGACAGGTGTTGTATGGGATTAGTGAAGCTCTTATTTAGGAACAACATACTTTTTGGAGAAATGTGTTTAAGGTAATGAGTATAACCCCAATGAGTATCTCTGGGGATCTAAGAGGGGGGGTAAGTGACATCATCATTCAAATACATCAAATATGTAAGTTACAATGGCATCATTGTGGGTTTATATCAGATGTTTAGGGGTTCTCTATTATAGGTCATACTGGATCTACAGCTTGAGGTAATTCTTCATAGAACTGATGATTTTGAGGATGATTTTGATAAACCCTGTGAAACAGGGTTTGACCTTGTGCCAGTTTAACAGAATGATAGGAAGTAATACTGAAGCAACCAGACCTTGCAGGGAAGGAAATCACTTTGGCTGAATAAAACTGAAAATTGCTGCCTCACCTTCAGCCACCAAAACCTCATTTCATTTAAAAAGCTTTTTAGACTCACTTTAGGCTAAAGATGAGTATATTTTCTCAGAATGTTATAGATGCAAGGGTATTGGGAATTCCACATACAATAAAGCATTTTTGAGTACACATTGAAGGGGAACTACCAGGAGGTACTGAGTTTCATCCCACAATGCATGTATAATTTCATTTTGATGTTCATCATTGCAGCCTGCATATTGGCCATCTTAGATGAAGGCAGCTTGATTAAATGCTTGATTCTTTGGTTATTCCAAATATCCATTATAAGAAATTAATCAAGTTTTAAAATAAACAATTTTTGAGTGTTTGACTGTCTGTCCAATAACTTTTACTGATGCCCTACAGCTTCCAGTGCCAAGCAAATTTATTTTGCCCCTTGAAAAGTTCTAGTGAGAAAATAACTTTTTCCATGATAGATTTATTTATTTGTCAGATTTAGATATTGCCCATTTAACTCACAGACTGATTCAGTAGATCCTACATGATCTACACTGGTACATACTTAATTTCACTATGCATACAGAATCAACAATTCCTCTGGCTTTTCTCATGAAACTTATTATTTCTAAGGGTTTACACCTTGCAAAGAAAAAGGCCTCTCAGGGTTCTGCAAATGAAACAAACAAAATGTTAAAAAAGTTATGATATTTATGTTGTTACTTATCAAGCATATCAAAATTATATTAAAGTAACCAAAATATCTTTACAATCCCCAAAGCATGTCACAACTTTTGAGCATCCCTGAAAGTTGAAACACGCCCTACGCATATCCCATCATTCTGTAAGGTTTACCTTGCTGCTTGGCTGTCTAGTAGCTGGGAGACTGGGAGACGGGCACCTGAGTCTCCATGGTAACAGGAAGATGGCTGAAGCATGGCAGCTAGACACAGCTGCCCTTCATTGAATATCAACTCCAATGCTGACAGAATAGATAATGGACAATAACACCCTATTAGGCTGAGGGGAAATGAAATGCCTCAGTAAATGTCTGTCATGCTGTGAGGACTTATGTTATTGTACCATCCCAGATTTCTCCCTCATGCACCTTTTTTTTTTTGTTTCCTGCTGTCCATTCTTTAATTAAGTATATCTCATTGTTTATAGGGGAGTTTAACACTTTTTCTGAACCACTGATACACACACACACACACACACACACACACACACACACACACACACACACTTTTTGAATTCCTCCCTCTCCTTCTTTGGTTACTTTCCGTCCTTTGCAAGTCCCTATCTCAAGGGACATTTGGAAATTTAGCAAATTCTTTCCTCAGCTATTTCACTGTTTATATCTCACATACACTGAAAGACTTTCATATTTGCTTGGCACTGCCCTCTTTAACCTACTTACATAAACCTCATAGAATTATAGAATTGGAAGGAACCATTAATACATTTTATCCAATTTCCCAGCAAGACAGCAAAACCATGGCTTCAGTCTCCTAAGAAGACAGCTATCCAGGACTTGGATGAAGGGGAATCCTTTACCTCCATGGTGGTGTCTTTCATTCATGTTCACTATTGATGGTAGTAATGAAAAACTAGATAATAAAGGCAATTGGTGGCCTTAGTACTTGGGTATGTCATCAGGTGTAATGGATAAGTTTTGTGTTATATTGTGATATCACCACTTACATTTTGTCAATTTTTCAACCTGTGGATGCCTATTACCAAATCATACTACTAGGAAATTCTTCTGAATGTTTGGTTTAAAAAACGGGTGTCAAACTCGTGGTGTTATGTTGCTGTCATGTGATTTATCATGTTTTTCCCCTTTCCATAACTGTTTTTCTCTTCATGGATGTGCCATGCAATGGGCATGGCCTGCACATGACCACCAGTTTGATACCCCTGGTTTAAAGTATTTTTCTTTTAATTTGTATGATTCCATCATAGGCCATGATTTCTACTGGTTTCACTTTGCTTTACTGTATCCCAAGTTGTCCCTTATAAATGTATTTAGTTATTTGTTCATTCAATTTTTATGATCACTCTTATCACATGATTTGGGGCAGCTAACAAGAATAAGCTTATTATTTTATTATAAAATGATACAACAACTCTAAATTACAAATGTTCTCTTTTATTGTAAAAAAAACCCCTCATATAGTTGCAACTTGGCCAGTGCCTAGAGCAAAAGTCTTCAAACTTGACAGCTTTAAAGCTTGTGGACTTCAGCTCCCAGAATTCCTCCACCAGTAATGTTACTCAGGAATTCTGGGAGTTGAAGTCCACAAGTCTTAAATTTGCCAAGTTTGAAAACCCTTGGCCTAGAAGAGAAACCATGTTTTCAGGCCTTCTTAAAGGCTGGCAGTTGGATAAAAGTCTATCTTTTTTCATATGAAGGAATCATCTCTGTTTGGGACCAAAATGCGAAATGAAATTAAACCATTGAGAATACCACAAAGGTAAAGAACTTATTGCCTTAAAACTCAGATTTCAAGTTTGTGTGCAGCTGAAGATGTATTTCCTGAATTTGGGAAGCAAAACATTTTTATCTTTGGAAAAAGCCTTTTTCTTACTTACCTGAAAGTAAGGTAATCCATCACATAATTGAAACAAAACAAAACAAAATATTGAGGGAGCAAATCTTTTTTATAATGTATAGAAACAAATAATACATACATTCATTATATATATGATACTTCAAAAAGCAACTTATCAAATAATAAATTATACTGATTACACATGAGAATTGAACAACAGAAAGCAATGATTCTAAATAACATTTCCCAAGTCCCAAGATTTATGGGTTATGTTACTACCTTTTCCAGTCAAGTTTGTGCCTTTCTTAAAACATAGATGTGCATTCAAGTTATTCTAGAACAGTGGTTGCCAACCAGTGGGCCGGGGACCACTGGTGGTCCGTGAGAAAATTTTGGTGGTCTGCAAAGAAATGTCACCCCCAAAGCAATTAATCCAGGCTGTGCAGGAACACAAGGCTGCGCCACCCACATGGCCTGTGGGAACACAAGGATTGTGTCGCTTGCATTGCAAACAACACGAGGTAGTGAGGGGAGGGGGAAAAGGACAAAGAGGGGTGGGAACTTGCCCCATGCTCCCCATGTGCCTCGCCTGGCCTCAGGCTGCTTTTTTCTGCTTTCTTTTTCTGCTTTTGGCTGCATGCAAGGAAAGCCGCAAAAGTCTTTCTCTCCCCCAAATTCCACCAGAAATGAGTCTTTGAGACCCTGCAAGGCATCCTGCTCCAAGAGGCTGCGCCAGCATGACAAGTCTCACAAAGACTCATTTCTGGCAGAGTTTGGGGGAGAGAAAGAAAGACTTCTGCTGCTTTCATTGCATGAAGCCAAAAGTCTCTCTCTCTCTCCTCTGAGAATGGAGCTGGAGACGATATTCAGCGATCCCAAATAAAGAATGATCGATCAGTAGGAAAACAAGGTGGGGAATTTTCCTGCAGACTTTTTGGGGGATTTTCCCATGGTCTCTGGTCCATGGGATTTAAAATTATGAGTTTGATGGTCCCTGAGGTCCAAAAGGTTGGCAACCCCTGTTCCAGAATATGATCCCTATTGCTCAGTTGCTGAAAGAGTTAATCTGTCTATCTAAAGAAATGGCTCTAGTTATAAGGATAAATTGTTTCCAGGATTTCAAAAGAAAATATAGATGCCATGTTAAAGTGCAAATATCACTTTTATTAAAAAGCTAGTAAGGAAGTGTAAAATTCCAGGTAACAAACTTTGTTTATTTATGAGCTTTTTCAACCATTCCTTTCTTCAATCTAAATATTTTGGGAGTAGTTTATAATGGAACATAAAAATTATGTGTATTTTAAAGCAGCAATCCCTTCCCCCCCTCCCCCCCAAAAAGATGTGTTTGTAAGTTTCTGCTTCGATATTCAGAAACCTGTCCTGGAAATTAGAAAATAAAGTTTATTTTCCTATATTCATTAAAAGAGAAAAACTATTCCCCAAACACTATCAAAAATCTTCCTTTTAAAAAGAGTATCTTCAGAAGCAGGATATGATTAATACACATAATTGAAGCAAATTGCTGCTAAATGCAAAAAACTATATCCCAGCTGTTGATAGAAGGAAATTGCTGTCAGCTTTTTCCATTGGCAATTAGCAATGGAAGTAAGGAATCCTCAACACACATGTATGCTACTAATACTATGTGTAAATTTACATCCAGAAAAATGACACCACGATTGCTGTGAAAATAAGCCAGGAAAAAATGATGTGCATGACACTTGTATTATTACTATTTCATATTGCTCCAACCATTTTATTCTATTAATTTATTTTGCATGGTTAGAGCAATACATTTCATCTATTGTGCCTGCCAAGTAATAGAAACTAATGAAATAAAATGACAGGGAGCCATGGCAAAGAATTATGGAGTACATTTTCTTAAACAAACAATTTCTATACCTCATCATTATCATTAATAAAGGCTGGGTTTTGAAAGAATAAAAAAAAAAGTGATCCATATCCTCAGTAAAAAATGTAGAAAATGCAACTAGATCTGTCTATAAGTACTATTTTTAGATGATATTTTGGGTATATATTCAGCATGCTCAGTTGACTTTCTAAGCATGAACAACATTGGCAAGTGTCAGAAGAAAGAAAAAAGTACCAGATTTAGGGCATATCCAAACATCAATTTAATATACTGTCTTTCCATGAGGCAATATAAAGCATTCCAGCATAATTTGCTCAGTCTACATACTCTCTTTCTGCTATGCCTCATTAATGACTGATGAGAGACTGCAGGGCAAGTTAAAGTTCGCTGATTGGTGAATTTCTCTCTTGGTAAGGGGGAGGAAGTCTACCAATTATTTTCCCTTATGTTGATTGGCAATGGGTTGGAGGCCTAGGCAAGATATGATAGATGACTAAAGTAGTGGTTGAACTCAGGGAGTATCCAAATTGAATAAAATAAATACTTGATTTTCAGGGAAAGGAGGGCTTCCTTTTCTTATTGGGAAGTTCATTCCCACCCCATGAAACATTTACAGTGCCTTTTTCTATGGATTGTATACTATGGGTGGGGGCTTCCTTGTGACACAAGTATTGTATTCTCTTGCTTTATCAGAAACTCTTACCTCACAGTTTGTTGATACATCTACTGACCTGCTGTGGGAACAATTTAGAAGAAGGTGACTCTCTTCCTAGATATTTATGTGACCCATTGACACACATTCTGCAACATGGCAGGTCTACCTTATATTAATTAGTTGCTGACTTCCTGCCAGCATGTTACATGATTTAAAATTTGCTTTGTCATATGTTCCATCACAGCTCTACTGTCATAATATAAACAGCAAAGCTTTTGTCGAGAGAAAATGAGAAATAGTAGTTCCACACTGGAAAAAAAAATCCTGAAGTGATAGTGACTTGGGCTAAAAGCTGAGGATGAAATGAAGACTGCATGTGTGTATTTTTAATAAATGATTAGCAAGTCATCTTTGAAGCATTCTTAGGGGGAAGTGTTACGTATCCTGAAACTGTGAGGCAGACTGAGATAGCATTTTTATTAATTTGATAGAAGGTAGCAGCATCAAGTCAATCTTGGGTGATATTGAAAAAGCAAAGCAAGGATTTGCTTTTATGGATGAAAGGAAATCATAGGGTGATAGGGTGGTAGGCTAGATTGGAAGGGAGGTCTCAAAAGACAATGGAAAATACTGCCTTATAATTTTCAACCTTGTCAATCTTGTCTTAAACTGAAAGTCAGGGACACTTCTGAACAGTAAGAGATTCTATTTATCTGATATTCAGATCAAGTAAGAACCTCTCTGCCTAAATTCATGGTGGTGGTTTGAAATTATTCTTGAAAATTAAAATGATAAATGACAGTGATTCAAAATTAATTGATGCAGCACTTTGCTTACAAAACTGTTTCTTCTGTTCATTTACAATTTTGAGATACTTAGGATACTAAATTTATTCACAGAAGCAGTAAGATTGTCCTTAACAAAACCTAAATTCAGTTCAAATAAGAGCAAGTTACCACCAGTAAATAATGTGGAGATTTAGCAGACTGCATTCTATTCTAAAGAATCAGCTTCATAATTGGAAAATGTGCTCATTAATCCATTTTTATCAGGTTACAAATAATCTCTTAGTTTAGACCTTTTTTATTTGTTTAAAATGGTTTGTCAATTAGGCATCCATCTGCTTATCTTGCTTCAGTTTTTCTTGCCCTTTAAACTCATGTTCATACTACTGCCATTTTGGAGCATTTTAGGATAAGTTAATTCACAAATACAATTTCAAGATCACACTATATATGTCAGCTGATGCTCCATTCAAGATTCAAGAAAGAAATACTTAGACTCTTTAAATTAGAGAAAATATATCTTTTACCAAAAATGAAGTGGTAGCAATCATAGAATTCTGAATCTGAGANACATATACAAAGTGATGGAAATGTTCCCACCCCCAATAGTTCAACTGAATCTTCCAATTAGAAGTTGTGAGTATGATCATGTGGACATCTTCAGGTGGTGATGAGGCCTCTGTCTGTTTACCTTGGCATATTTTGATAAGGGTTGCAGCTGCGCAGAGAAAAGAAAGCTAAGCGAGAAATAGAAACCTAAACATGAATGTATGTTCCCCCCTCCTCATTTTATACAACAGTAGAATGTAACACCTCCAGCTCACTTCCCAGACTCCCCCCTCCTCCTCCCCCCGTTACTTATGAAAGCCGAAAGATGCAAAGTGATAGTAGAAGATCTTGAAGGCTGACAATATATAGATAATACTAATATTATTTCTTAGTTTGTAGCTAGACATAATTGAAAGTGCTGGTTTTATATGATTGTTTTCCATGATATATAAATTACCATATTGTTTTACATGGTTATTTGGATTATTGAGATTTTTAGAGGCCTTCTCCAAATACTTCCACGAAATGAGGTATAGCAGATGGCCACCAAACAGAAAAAAAATAATGTTGTTTCCACACATGCAGATGGCCAACTTAGAGTGGCC
The DNA here is from genome assembly GCA_004320025.1 of Laticauda laticaudata. Classification (NCBI taxonomy): domain Eukaryota; kingdom Metazoa; phylum Chordata; class Lepidosauria; order Squamata; family Elapidae; genus Laticauda; species Laticauda laticaudata. Next base: position 48,158 of record BHFT01064877.1, on the reverse strand, counting down.
CTCATTATAACTGGCTTGTTACCTTAGTGATAAACATGTGTCTAATTTTGGATGTTCTTAAATTGTGGCTAGTCTTAAACATCTATGCAACTGTTTTACCATACATTTTTATTTCTTCTTTCTAATGTTTTTTTTTTGTTTCTGGTTAAAACTGCCTATAAATGCTGCAAATACCTATGTGTGTATGTGCAAATTGTGCTTTTGAGCACATGATCCTATTACTTTCTGAAGCAAATATGACTGGTTCAATTTGATGGCATGTGTGTGGCTTGTGATTATGCTTTTAAAACAGATATTATTTCTGAATTTGTGCTTGAGTACACTTGAATATTATGGTATAGCATAGAAGACAAGTAGCTCAATTTCAGAAGGCAGTAGGTATTAATAGGTTTAGAATACCAAGATTTTCTGAGCATCATTTTCTGAAAGTACTATAATTAGATATCTATCAAACATAAAGAAAACTAAGTATAAGAAAAAATATCAATCTTTTAGATTTAGGAAATGCTGGGGATTTTTGGGGGGGTCTCATCTTTCAATTGTTGATATCAGAACCAGAAAGAAAAAGTAGGAAAGATTAAGAAATCAGTCTTCTAAGTGTTTTGGGTGTTTTTAAAGTGCTCAGGGATTATATGTATGAAGGAAAATAGCTATTTGCGTCCACTCTCATTTCCTGTTCTCCCTCAATCTATGCTTGTATTTCATTGAAAACATATAAATATGGAGCAGTCAGCAAACAAACAATCATTTATCAGAGGTATGTCTGGATAGTAATGGATGCTGAACAGCTCAGGAAAGCAGATCTGACAACAAGGGAAATAACAGTTAAAATCACACTGGGGGAGGGGGCAGAAGTTTTATAGATTTAGAGACAGTAACTCACTGTTGCTAAGAATGTAGCTCAAGGAATGGAAAGAAAATACAGCCAGTGATCTATGATATTAGGCAGTTCTGATAACAAAAGTGATATTAGCTTGTAAGGAAAAATAACATGACTCAAATTTCTTAATTTATGGGCCGTGGAACAGCAGGAAAAAAAGAAGTTGGGGGAGGGAACTGACAAGAATATAGTAGTATAGATTCTTAGGGGAGGTAGTGGTTTATTTAATATAGTTAGTTATTTGATTGAAGGATTGATTTGACTTATATAGTCACCCATCTCCCTCTTACTTGGTTGTGCCTAGGCAACTTTGACTTAGATATTAAAAACTTTGAAGTAGAAAGTCACATGTGTTTCTCATTTTAATGTGTTTTTAATGTTTAAATGAAATAAACAAAAGAGTGTATAATCAATATTTAGAGTGGATATTTTCATAGCCAGTGAATATAAGCATAACATATTAGTGGCATGCTGTTTGTTAGGGTCTTACATTTAGAATTAATTTAAGCAATTTTGATAATAATTTTATTGGCTAAAAATGATAGGATTTTGTTTTGTGGAAATCTAAGGAGATTAAAAGCCTTATTTAAGAAAATCCAAAGTTTTTAGAACAAAGACAAAAACTAAATTAAATATTTCTAATCTGGAGTTATCATAGCATGTTGCTTCAAATCACTGTTTCAGTGTTAATTTAAAAATGAAACAATGTATTCATGTGTATTTTAGCAAATTATTTTCTTCACTCCCTAAATGGTTGATTTCCTCCAAATAAAGTGGTGAAATTAACAAATTATCACTGTTGAAACAGTGTTACATCTGTGCTGCTTCTGGATACAGAATTTGGGGAATAGCAAAATATATTGCACAATGCTACTTGTTATTGCATCCATTTTTCACTTTGATTATGCCAATATAGCATGATCATCTGAAACTTGATCCTTGTGCATTCATTACCACTAACTACAATCTCTTGCCATATAGCCCTCCTCTCATGTGATTGTCTCATCAAAATAATTACCGACATCTCTAATATTCCCATGGCCTAGTCATATGTGCAGAACTACATGTACATTTGTTAGTTTTGAGGTTTCTAGTTGAGGAAAACAAACTTATTAACGCAGATTGCAACACAATTAAGGGACACTTTAGTCCTGGTTGTATCCATTGCTGACTATGTGAATTTTTATTAATTGCTAAATGTTGCTGCTGCTGCTATACCAATGCTGAAACATACTGCATTCCTAAAAGAGAGAGCAAAAGAAGCCAGACAAAAGACAGCAGCTGACAGAGAATTGTCACCACATCTGAGATCCCAAAAGATTACTAAGTATAGAAATCTGGCTCAACAAAGGATGAGCAAGTTATCAAAACAACTAATTGCAGTGGAGTTCTTAAGTACCTGTTTGCTTTTACCAATTTCTCTCTCCCTGCTAACACATTAGCTTTTGTAGAGGACGGAAGAAAAGAAGGAAGAGGTCAGGAAAAAAAGCAGTCAGAAATATAGGAAAGGCTTGAAAAAATAAAACAGCAGCATTGAAAGTTTTTCTCGGCCCAGGAGAAAAAGATAAAACATATGTGTTTGTGTGTGTGTTGTACTAAACTAAGTTCCTTGTTACAGGAAGGAGGTAAAGTCCTTTCTTGCAAGAAAAAAGAAATACATTTAATACAGTTTATTTTTTTATTTTCAGACTACTGAGTCTGTGAAAATGTCTGATATAAATATTGGGACATCATTAACATGAATCCCTTTAAATGGCATTCTACTGTGATTATCTTTCATTTGTGTTTACAATCTTGTCTTTTTAAAAAAAAATATAACTACATCTTTTATAGTTGCTGCAATTAGAATTCCAAGAAAACAAAGAATTCAAAAAGTACTTTATAGGAATTACATTGTTACTTTCTGTTGACCATATTTGTCTACTCTTTTAATTTTTATTAACAGAGTTGTTGCTTTTGAATTGCAGTTTTAAAACATCAGAATGATTGTTGTTGGAGCAGAGGGACTGTTTTGACATGATGTAGCATTAATTCTTCAGAATTTAATAAAGTTTTCTCTATCCTTTGACACATATTGAATCAATAGAGATGGCAGACTTACAGTCATAAATCATATCAAGATATGAAAATAATATTATTCAGGTTACAGTGTGCCTCACTTTGGTTGAGCCAACAGGATTCCTGTGATCTATTATCTTAAATCAAGTTATAACTATGAGAAAGGAGAAAGAACTCAAGTATCCTATTCAAAACCTTTGTAAGATCAAACAATAATGTGCTCATTATGCCATATATGCTAATTTTACAGACAGATTTCATAGCACAGACATGGTGCAGATTTATCAATTTGCTGTCTTTTGAAACATACAGCCAACTACATCAAGTAATTATTTTCTTGCTCCTAGAAACTGATAAGGATGGAGAGCCAGAGGAGCAATATCTAAAAAGTTTCTTTAACAGTTTTAGGAACCGTGCATTATGAAGCATAAAAAGCTTTAAAAATGTCCTTTGGAATGCTTTGCATAGTATTGTCTCTGGAGTGAGAATTTCCCTGGATTACTATTAAAATTAATCAATGAACTTTCATATTATTAGTTGCATTGAATGACTTATTTAAAACCTATACAAAGGAGTTGAAGTAATGACCCTATAAATATAATTTACGTTGAACTTGCTTTCCCTTACCCCAGTTTCTTAAATGCTTCCAAAATTCTTCATTGAGGTGATATAGCTTAACCATCGTAACTCCATTTAACACTAACCCCAGAATCCAGCTATTTGATCAAATGTCTTTGTAGATATCTAGAGTATATTTCTGACCATAGTTATACATTCCTTTTCTTTAGATCAAAAGAAAGTACAGCGACCAGAAATTTCTGTTGCAGAAATAGCACTGTAAAACTTTTAACCTTGGTTGCCATGGAAATACAACTGTTGTCAGCAATTTTTCAGAGACAGTTGTTACATGCTAATACAGTCCTTTATACTCCTTGTTGCTAAGGGATGTTAAGGTTGCATTAAGTGTAATTCAGTCTTTATTAACTATGACATTATCAAAGTTTAGAGGACATTGATGTGCAGTATATTATTGTTGCTCCAGATGATATAATAAAACTGGGCTATGCTACTAAAATAATTTACTTTTATATAATTATCACACCATTTTATCACCACTACCAAAACAAACAATTTGTGGAATTCAAAGTCAGCTCAAACTATCGGATCAAGTTTCCAACAGTATATAGAGCATTTCTTCCAAAAGTGATCTATCAATAACTAAAGATTTCAGTGGTTATGTAGTATTAGAAAACAGAAATTTTTTTATTCACATATCCATGAAGAGGCTAAATACCAGCTTTTGGGAAACTTCTCTCAAGAATGTTGACTTTTTGTAGAATTTGGCTTTAGCTCATTGGTCTGCATCCTTTAGCTATCAAATCTGCAGTTGATTTTAACACAAAACTAGACAAGTCTTGCATACGTCAGACGTTGCTGTAATACAATTCTCATCATCTCGAAGAAGCATGGTGAGAGATGTTGGGAATTATACCAACAATACAGAAGTGTAGTTCAACAATAAAAATGCCACAATTTGCTACATGTATTTAGCACCTTATTATTCTCAACTGGTTCAGAATATACTGAGAAATAGACCTGGGTACCAGCACACTGGTATACCTGCAATCCCTTCAGGATAGGACAGATTCAGAGACACTAGAGAGATAATAGGAATGCTATTATTGTCATACCTTACTTGTTGTAGGATATGATAATACAATTTCAAAAACTCTCCAGATTTGCTTTCTGTCCCACCACATTCCAAACAAATTAAAGGCTTGATTATTTTGATTTTTGTTCATACCATCTCCTTTCCCAGGACTAAATTGACTAGTATTTTGCCTAAAGTGTTCCTGCATAGTTCAAATGTGTAGGTGCATGCATGTACATGTGTGCATGCATGCACACACACACAGAGAGAGAAGATGTATGTGAAACATCACTGTTGAAATGCTTTGAATCAAGAGGAAGATCTCTACGCTTTTGAAATTAATTTTCAGAGTAGAATCAAAACCATAATAACTATCCTCAAACTCAACTCACAGAGGCAGAGTTTTTTTTTAAAGCACAGCTGATTATTTTAAAAACTGATGATAATTGTTTCCTATCTAAATAACGTTTTCTGACCATTATACCAAAAAAAACAGTTTAGATGTCACAATTTATAAAATGTGCCTAGGGAATCTGTTTAAAGCCCATGTCACACTGGCCAACGGATGCAAAAAGGACACAGCGGACGAGCAAAATGTTCCATCCGTTGTTATCCGCTCTAAAGGGGCAAAAATTTGCATAACTGGAGCGGATAACACAGACGCGGGGAGGACGCAGAGTGGATGGAAAACGGATGCGGAATGGATGGGAGCGGATGGCACATCCGCAGGGCTTCCCAGGGGCCTCAGCAAAGCAGACGCGTAATGGGAAACAGCGGATGCACAGTGGATGAAGCAGATGCAGAGCGGAAGCCTAGCGGATGCACAGCGGAAGCCTAACGGATGCCTGGTGTTAATTGCGCATGCGGGGGCGATGCATTGCGTCAGCCCTGTGGATACAACGGAAGCAGCTCGGAAGCAGGTCGCCATTCAGAGGAAAAACCTGCTGCTGGATCGGATTGCCTGCCTTGCCTGCCTGCCTGCATGTCTGCCTGCCAGCCTTGCTACCAGCCTTGCTGCCAGCTCCCCTGCCAGCCTTGCTGCCAGCCTGCCTGCAAGCCTTGCTGCCAGCCTGCCTGCAAGCCTTGCTGCCAAGCTGCCTGCAAGCCTTGCTGCCAGCCAGTCTGCCTGCCAGCCTTGCTGCCTGCCTTACTGCCAGCCTTGGTTCATGTCTGCCTGCCAGCCTTGGTGCCTGCCTGCCTGCCAGCCTGCCTGCCAGCCTTGATGCCTGCCTGCCTGCCAGCCTTCCTGCAGCCTTCCTGCCAGCCTTGCTGTCTGCCTGCCTGCCAGCCTTGGTGCCTGCCTGCCTGCAAGCCTTGCTGCCTGCCTGCCAGCCTTGCTGCCTGCCTGCCTGCCAGCCTTGGTGCCAGCCTCCCTGCCAGCCTTAGTTTCTTGCCAGCCTCCCTGCCAGCCATCAACCCACAACCATGCGGAAAGCACAGCAAGCCTCAGCCATCTGCTGCCAGCCCTGGCAAGAGGGACAGGGCTACCATCCCGCCCCCTGGCCCTCACTCTGGTTCTGCTGGGGCTTCTGCAGCACGGGCTCGCTCTTCGGGGCTGGAGCTTCTGCTGCTTCTGCTTCTGGAGGAGCTGATGACAAGCACTCCAGCACCAGCCACCTCCACAGCACCTGCACCCTTCACCCTGGGACTGAGCGACCAAGAGGAGTATCAGAGACTCATTTTTGTCTTATAGCTTGTTGTTAATAAAGTCTATTTATGATTCACACACTTGCTTCATTTCTTTTTTTAATAAAGTCTTGCTGGGAACTTTTAGAAATGGTTTAAGCCTTTGCATGCTTGTGGGATGGGTTAAGATAGCTGTGAGATGGGAAGGGATACCTGTGGGATGGGCAGGGATATGTTTGGGATGGGTAATAGCTGTGGGATAGATAAACCTCCAGTGCAAGCATAGTGGGACTGTATGGTCCACCCTCCCAGGTGCCACACCTACGGCCCTTTATTATCAATAATAATGTAATAATTATCCACACATGTCAACATAAACACAACTCTTTATTAAACGCCCTGTTCATTGTAGGCCAACCAAACATACATGGCCCAATCTCATCCGTTGTGATTGAGACAGGCTGAAGGAAGCATCTATTAAGCATCTACCATCTGTGTCTTGCACTCCACTGCTCCAGCTGGGGAGTTGCAACCATTGTCTCAGGAGGTTGCGCTGCTTTCTTCGCTTCATGTGAGGCTCTGTTGGGGCCTTGCACATCCTCAGTGTCGATCAGGTTTCGCCCTTGCCTCCATTCAACAGGCTCCATGTCCCCATTGCCTTGCTGGAGGTCCACGAGCCTGTTCTGCAAGACTGGTGGCGGGTGCGCATGAGATTGTGCGCAGGATGCAGCAAGCTTCCATGATCCTCCTCACGGTCTCTGGGCATGCTGCATGGTGGGAGAGAAGTACCTGGAACCTGTTGGCCAGGATGCCAAAGGCGTTGTCCACACCTGCCTAGCCCTGGACAGCCTGTAGTTGAAGATCCTCTCTTCACGGGTGAGGTATCTGGAAGTGTAGGGCTTCATGAGGTAGGTTGTTGAAGGAGAAGGTGTCATCCCCACAATGAAGTAGGCACATCTTGCGTTCGTTGGGCAGGGGTTCTGGATCTGGGAAGCCCACGATGAGGTTGCCTTCCAGCTCCTCCTTGAGGTGACTGGCGTTGTATACCTGGGCATCTGAAGATGAGCCGCTGCCTGAAGCATCAATGTACATGAACCTTGTAGTCAGCATCGACCATGGCGAAGAGGTGATGCTGAAGAAGCCCTTGTAGTTGAAATAAGTGGAGCCTGAGTTGGTTGGAGATTTGCAGGCCACGGTGCTTGCCATCTATGGCTCCATACGGTGTGGTAAGTTCCACTTCTGATACCACTGCTCTGCAACTTTCTTCCATCCTTCTTCAGTGGAGGGGTACTGGAGGAGCTCCTCCTTGTATTCTTCGATGATGGCCTGCACCACTTCTCTGACCACAATGCTGATGGTGTTGGATGGCACCCTCCAGCCATTACTGCATGCTCCGTGTAGGAGGTCCCTGAGGCCAGGTGGTGCAGAGTGAGTGCCACCTTCAGCCCAGGTTCCAGGCTGGGCCGGAAGCTTGGTGTTTGCCTTGGTCAATCTGGGTGTCAGACGCTGCACAACTTCGTCAAACATGGCTGGAGGCATCCTCATGAAGTTCTGGAACGCCCGAGTGTCTTCGTTCCTGAGCTCCACCATCAGCTTGTTGTCAGTCCGTCCTCTGCTCTTCTGGTGAACCTCTTCGGATCCAGACTCTTTTTGGGTGGCTCCTTTTCTTCTCGCAGTAGAGTTCACAGAGACTGTAGATGGCTTCGCACTGTTGCAGAACGATGGTGGCTGCCGAAGGACTTTGTTACAATCCACGGTGGACATGACTGGATGCTGTGGAAGAGGAAGAGCCAGATGAAGGCTGGCATTGCTGGGCTGCTATTCTGAAAGTGAGATGCAGGCGAGTTGCTCCCCCTTTTATAGGCAGTATAGGTGTCCTTTGCATCTCTTAGGCATCCTCTAGACACTGCAGACATCCTTAACATCCGATATAGGTCCCTCTGCGAACGTTTTTTCCATTTTAAACACTTTGCTTCCGCTAGGCATCCATTCTGCATCCGTTCTGCATCCGTTCTGCGTCCGTTCCGCTTCCTCCCTGCGCTCCGGGCGGATGCGAGTTGCATGGATGCGCAGCGGATGCTAGCCGGATATAGCGGATGCATAACGGATGCGTAACGGATGCGTAGCGGATGCAGAACGGGACAAACTGGATACATTTTCCACGCAAAAGTTTAGACAGCCCAAAACTTTGGAGCGGATGAAACGTCAATAAACGGATGCTGGACGGATAGAGAGGAAGCAAAACGGAGGCAATGAGTACATCGCGTTTTCGAACGGATGGCAAGGTTTTTTATCCGTTTTACATCCTCTTTGCATCCGTTGGTTCACTGTGACATGGGCTTTAGCTAATGATTCACAACCATTTTAACACCCTTTCTATTATCTATCCCATAGAGTTGGGATAACTTATCATAGCTTCAGTTATTTAAATCTCATATACCTTTCAGCTGAAAATAGCCTGATTGCAATTAACCTATTTTGGATCCAACATTGTTGACAGAATATGAGTGGCCTCCTTCTGAGCACAACCAATTAGAATTAGAATTAGAAATATCCTATTCCTTTGCAGCTCCCCTTATGTTGTCACTTGACAGCCCTTTCTCAGTCAAATGTTAATTCTGTTGACGGCTCTTCCATGACCACTTGGGCTCCCCCCTTACCTGGAAAGCAATGTGGCCATGCATGTATACACATGCAGAGAAATCTAGAATCAATTTTTGATACCATTGACCATGGAATCTTTCTGGGCTTGCTGCAGGGGTTGTGGATGAGTGCTCTTGTGTATCACTGGTTCTCCTCCTTCTTCCAAGGTCAGTTTCAGACAATGTTGATAGCTGGGGAGAGATCCAAGCTATGACCCTTACTTTGTAAGGTGCCTTAAGGCTCTATTTTTTCTCCCCTTCAATTTAACATTTATGTGAGGCCATTGGGTGAGATATCATCAATATACAGATGACATCCAGCCTTATATCTATACTCCAGGCCCCTTGAGTGATGCTATGGCTTTCTTATTCCAGTGTCTGGAGGTTGTTTGGGCCTTTTGAAGTAAAATGGGCTCTGCTCAATATTAGCAATATGGACTGGCTGTAAGTAGTGGGACCTTCCAAAGATAAAGTCCTTCCATCTCTAGTTCTGGATGGGATGGCACTAACCCAAACAGATCCAGTTCACATTTAAGCTCTTTCTTGAAGAGAAAAATGGCACCTACTGGCACAACTCTACTCAGAGCTCCAATTACTCCTATTTCTGAACTGGGAGGCTCACCATCACCCATAGCTTAATCCTACTGGCTTTCCCCAAAGCTTTAAAAACATGGCTATGTACCTGGGGCTCTGAATGTGTTAAGTGCCCATTATCTGGCTTTACTATTAGTCGATTAATAATCACAAATGTTGTTTGCATGTCAAGCCTGAGAAACAGGAAATCCAGGCAGTGCAATGAATAGAAAAGTTTATTGCAAGCTTAAACTCTGTACAAGAATCTGAACTACTAATCACCAAAGCAAATTGGCGGTTGGTAAGAGTCAGTGGAATTCAAGGTGGGCTGGAATCAGTTCTCTTGTGGGTGTGAAGGGACTCGAGACTGGTGACACGTTTGACTCCTCACTTGGGCTCAGTGTGTTTATTTTCTGGATATTTTAATATTTTAAAAAAGTTTTATAATTTTAGAATTGTAAGCCTTCCATAATCAATTGGGCAGCTATAGAAATTGAATAAATAAACACATTTTTGAGCATCTGGAAAAGCCATTGCTTTAGCAACATATACAGTTATTCAGAATATGCTTTCCCCCTCCTGAGGTACCTTTTTCAAAGGACTGATATAACTCCGGATGATAGCTTATATTTATTGTATGTAGTACGGGCTTCTTTATGCTGTTTTGTCAATGAATGAAAACCAGAAACAAATCTGTCAAGATAATTGATCTTTAGTTATCAGTAAATTTAAATGAGCAATATCATTTAATAAATTTAAATTTAAATGAGCAATATCAACTCAATATCACTCACATCGAGGCACACATCTCCTCGCCTGGCCTCTTATGACTGTGGCGATGCTGCAACAGTCGTAAGTGTGAAAGATAGTCATAAGTCACTTTTTTTCAGTGCCATTGTAACTTTAAATGGTCACTCCACACAAGCAAAGTACCAGCAAAGGAGGGAAAAAAAACTCCAGAGAAGTTCTTGAGACAGGAAGTCTAGTCTTGCCAAGAACATAATAAGGATCAACGGAAAGGCATTTCTGTAAGCAACACCAGAATGTTTCCTTCCTGCCATCCTTACAGGATTAGGCCAGTAATTTCTTCTAGCAACCGGTTCTCCAAACTACTTAGAATGTTAATAACCAGTTCTAGAGACTAACCAGAATAACCAATTCTGGTAGAATCCCACCCCTGATTTTAATTCTTTGAAAGTTTGGTTTGATTAATTCTGATAATTGCTCATGCTTCTATCTGCTCAATTTTATGTATTATATTCATTTATCTCCCTAAATCAAGTAAAAAGATGCTGTATTCTTTAGAGTCTGGTGTTTCCGATACAGTCTATCAGTTTCATTCCTAAATCTAATTTCTCTTCCAAAATTATACTAGTCTTTTGAATAAGACAGGAAAATAATGCTTTAAATTGTGCTCTGAGATTAAAAAGGTTACCTGCTTGGAAGGTTTGATATAAATGTTGATGACTATATCAGAGGTCACATTCCTGTGCTCTAAGAAGTAATCTTTGTCCAGAGATGGTATAAGCTTATGGTTGCACTAAGTGCCTTCTCCCTGCTTTGAATATATAAGCAATGTAAACAGATGCAAAGCAAGATCAAAAATAACCATGATTCATGAATATCTATTTCAGTGGAACAAATTGAATGTTATTTCTTCATGAAACAAAGCTGATCAGTCTTCTGCATTCTCCTTTTGCCTTTCTGCAGCAAGAGATGAGAATGTAGCCACTTTCCGTGGCTCCGAATACCTGTGCTATGACCTCTCCCAGAACCCGATTCAAAGCAGCAGTGACGAAATCACACTGTCCTTCAAGACATGGCAGCGCAACGGTCTTATCCTGCACACGGGCAAGTCGGCTGATTATGTCAACCTGGCTCTGAAAGATGGCGCCGTCTCACTGATCATTAACTTAGGATCTGGAGCCTTTGAAGCCATTGTGGAGCCAGTCAGTGGCAAATTTAATGACAACCAATGGCACAACGTAAAAGTGACTCGCAACTTGCGGCAGGTAATGAGGAAAGGAAGAGAACTGTGGTAAAGTACTGTCGTAGTGAATAAACATAATAGTAAATTGGTAGCTAGAAGGAAGCTGAAAGATGAATATCTATTTGTAGTGGGAGGAGCATCTAACCTCTAGTAACTTGAGGGAAAACAAGTGCTCATTCATTTACTATAACTTGGCCTCATTGCAATAACTTCATTTCAACTTGATAATTTTCTACCTTTCCCATCTCCAATTTGTTTTAACACTATATTTGTGACTTAACTTCACTTTTATCTCATTTTTCCTTTGCACTTCCCCCTTCTTTTCCTTGCTTTCTTTTTTCTTATTTTGTTAATTACATTTCAATCTTATCAGCAATAATTCATGTTGCATTTAATTACAGTAGGAATGGAAAGTATTTTCTGCAGCAGTTTTATCCACTTCCTTTTTCTCCTTTATGTCATGGTAGTTGATTTAACCATTTCCATAATATCATTACTTTAATTCTGTAATGGGCCTGATTCACTTGGACTTTCTTTTGCACAAACCTTTTGCGATGAATGGCAAACTGCATTGCTATTCACACCCAAGAATGATATCTGAGCAAGATCATTTCAAGAGAGTTTGTGCAGGTGGATTTTTTAGTGGACTGGGCTGATAATAGTCTTTGTTTCTTCTGTTGCTCTCTATTTTTCTTTTGTATATGAAGATGTTTATTTTAACCTTATGCTCCTGATACTGGCTGTACTTTTTCCAGGCCTTATTTCTTTGCTTTGATTTTCATTATGAAGCTATGCTACTACTGCTTTTTTGTCTCTATCCAACTTTCCCTGTGATGACTACACAGACGAGGAATGCAACTTTGGAGATCCCCTTCTCCATACCCTTATTATTATTAATATTTTGCCCTTTTATAACTCCATGTATTACTTCTCTCAAGATACAGCTGTATCAAATAATATTTTTATATAGCTAGCCAGATTTAAAGCATCTCTCCCCTCTCTCCTAAAACATACACTTAAGCTTTTAATAGGTACAGATGAATATAAATAACCTTCCTTCTGAAAGCTGGTGAAATATATTAAGTCACTTGGAACCATTTACAGCATGACAAATTTTCTATTGTACATATAGTTCTTACTATATTTTCTATTGTACATATAGTCCTTTTAGTTCTTACTGATTGGTAAATGTTATGTAGTTTGTTGCCCATGATTTTTTCAAATAGATATTTTAACTTTTTACATTCAAACACTTGTTAATTTAAACATGACACTGCATATTTATTATACTTGCACATATGCATATTAAAACCAATCATTTAATGCTTTTATGGAATGAAAGGAATTTCTATAACAATAAAAAATAGTAATCCATGTATATCTAAGGACATTAACAACCACTGACAGGCTACAGGAAAATCTTCCTCTTCTTCCCCCTCCAACTTGGCCTCCCCCCCACCCCCAAGTAGCTGAATTTCTAGAGCCTTCTCATATCAGTAGTTCTTTTAGAGATTTTTTTCAAAGGTAATAAGATTTGGAGCCGCTCTGACTTCCACAAGAATTCTATTCAGTTTAAGGAGAGCAGTAACAAAGATGGACCAATGACATACTTAACAGCAGATGGCACTTCGTAGGGGCATAATCTGGAAGGGGACTTCTCTTAATTATTAAGCAAAAGCCCTTAAACTAGCAGTTCTACAAATGCTCAGATCCTGAGCTTTAAAGGTGACAACCAGCATCTTAAATTGCACTCAGAAGCATAGTGGTAAACAAAGCATGTGGGCAAACTCACTGCTTGAGCAGTGAACTTTATGGGTCCAAACAAGTCCAAAGAAGAGCTGACCAAGGCATTGGTGACAGCAAGCAAAACCCTAAATGTTGCATATATTTGAATATGTTAGCATTTTAAGTCTAATGCATTGCTATTCAGTCCTTGAGTGACTTCCAATTTTAAATTACTTAACATTTAATTAGGATTTCTGTCAGTAACTGCTTCTATGAATTCTTGCAAGCTCACATTTATAATAACAGAAATAGTATCTAGCAACCTTGCTTTTGCCCTCCTTTATTATTATTATTTAATTTTTTTCTTCCAATCATCATGATCTTCTCCAGTGACTTTTGCCTCTGGTTTTATTTCATCTAATATAAAATGATTACTTCATTCAGTCCAAAGTATTGTCAGCTTTTTTCTCCAGTGCCATAATTCAAAGACATTAGTTTTATTTTATTTAATTTAGTCTTTCTGATCTCACAGTCATTTGTTTGTTTATTTAATTTATTAGAGTTTCACAAAATTAGCTCTCTCACAGTTTTGCTTAGTTTTCCAACTGGGAAACTCACTTCAGTATACATTTTGATCCATTGTGTTAGGTAGTTAGATACTAAGAACCTAAAACCTGCCTGTTTTGAGGTATCTTTGAACACTTAATTTTGCATCTTAGGGAACACCAACTATACTCTTTTTCTAGATTTCCTTTTTACCATATGTTTTGATTAGTAAGTCTCATTATCACTTCAAAGTGTTCTTTGCTATATTTTTAAATTTAATTTCATTCAGAGCAGTTTAATTTAATTTGCCCATAGATATTTTCAGTTTTTTTTAAAAAAATATTGCATTTGTCATTTTGTTCCAAGAAATCAAATGTTTAATTTCAAAATATCTGGCATATTTACATAACCACAACAATAATATGGTATCAGGCCAAATTCTGGTTAAAAGAGAATCAGATTGCACCGCTACATCTGAAGACAGAAATTATTTACCTTGGACTAATTATCTCATTTCATTTAAACTTTCTCATTGTCTGGAAATGGTCATCCTCAAAATATAATTTTAAACTATAACTTTTAATTCATTTTATTCATATTTCATGCATGTATATTTTCACCTACCGCTAATTTACATGCTTATAATGGTTGTTCTTTGAAATTCTCTTTCAATTTAATAACCATTTTAGTTAGTGGTGTATTATTTTTGTGTAAATAGGAGAGCATTTCATTTAATAATAGGCAAAATCCAAAGTAAAACTCATATTTCTAGCTATAACCTACCTGCCTGTTTCAAATATGGACAAAGGATGTGGCAATATAAAATTTACAGCAGTTTTTTAAAAATAGATATTTGTTTTGGCTTTCTTATATATTCAGACAATGTACATGTAAAACAGAATGAAATAACATTTTTTGTTGGGCAATAGCATTCTATTTTTTTCTGTCAAGAAATGCTTCATGTAGCACATTAAAATTATCATATTACAGAATACTGTTCAATTAAAAAACTAATGCAGGTTTTCTGTGAGCAGACATAAATGTTTGTGTCTTTTATCATTCAAATTTGCTATTTGTGTACCTATGTCCTAAAAACTATAAACTTATAAAAGAACAGCTATACATTCATTTTAAAAAATGTGCAGTTTTTTTAAAATGTGATGTGCTGTACATAAAAATATTTTGTTGCATAGATAAATCACTATACTTAATTCAAAGTACTTTGTGCACCAGTAAACTTCCCATATGATTATTTTAACAAAAACATTTGTTTTATTGCATGTAAACATTTTTAATGATAGAATTGGGAAAGTGTCAATATTTTTCACCAGCACTTTCAGAAAAAGGTTGGTAATATTATTTGTTTTTCTTGTAGATACATTTAAAAATGCAGGCCCAAATAATATATAAAACAAAGGAAATGGTACAAATTCTGTCTGCCATGCTTCTCAGTCATGCTTTCCAGCATGTGATGAAAGACTTCTTAAAATAATAATTTTTTGATTAAAAATAAAAGAATATGAAGATAGTACTTACATTGCTGCTATCTTTCGACTAAATTTGATTTGATTTTGAAGCCATCAAACTACGCAGTGACAATTTAAAAAACCAACATGTACATCAAAAGAGAACACAGTCTACCAATAACTGTTATTGTCCTGCTTTTGCCTTTTCATCAAAATGGTATTTAAGAATGCTATATATTATTAACTTCAAATAATAAAATATATTAAAATAGTATAAATAAACATGAAACAAAGACATATTTCTTTGAAATTACAAAATCTAAATGTATCTGAGCAGGAGATTGAACAGAACAATCTTATTGGTGCAATCTCACCCAACCCACAATCGCTTCAAACAATGTGGAACTTACCTTTGCAATTAAAGGACTGCAGCATTTTTTCCAATAAATTTAAGACTGGCTGCAGATCTTACCTTTTTTGGGGGGGGGGGTTCCTTGTGTATCTTTACTCAAATATGTTTAACAGGCCATTAAAAGGCTATGAAAATGATAAAACACAATGAAAACTCTAAAATCTATTTGATGAGGTGAATGTACACATTACAGGGAATTACCCTTAGTTTTGGTGTTTCATAAAAAAAATACTTGTCTCTCAGGTTTGCATAATCAAAGGATTCCAGGATTCCATCCCATTTGATACTAGAAGAACTAAAAACTCAGTTATCAACATGTTTTCCCATGTTGGTAACATGTCTAAATGCTACTAATTAAACCTTTCTTTTAAGCCTCTCAAATGATTAAGTATCACCATGATTATTAGCATCTATAGTTTGGTGGTTTGGAAGTCAGTTATAAAACTATCCATGGGTAAGAAAGACAAGTCTTACCTTTCCTCAAATGGCATGTTAAATTCTGTCAACCTTTTTCCATTCAAACCAAAATACGTGATGCAAGCAATCTTCATGCCTCCTTCAATTAGGGAAACTTCTCCCCACTTTCCTGAATATTGCAGGTGAGCTATATGTTGTCTCTGTTAGTCTGGACTTTTATTTTGTATGTCTTTCCTGAAAGTTCAACTATTGTAAAGGAAAAAAATAACCCTGGGAATTGGTGAGTGCATAGGAATTGTCAAGCAACTGTCTATTATGCCCAAGAGATAGGTTGAGTTGATTAGAGTATCTGAACTATACTGGAAGGTAGTATTGAATAGAACTCTGAAAGGAGGTTGAAATGGATCAGGAAATGGGACAGAATGATTAAAATGTGGTTCATGATGGTTTGTCATTATTTATGTGGGTGGAGAGGTACAGAAGGTGAACACATATTTGATTTTCACTTGAAAAGTAAGTACTGTTTATATCCTTCAAATTCTACTTGGTTTTAGAGGAAATATCCCTTCCTTCTGAGAGTGGGATGGGTAACTAATAGCATAAAAATGAGAAGGGCAGGCAGTTCCCTTCCTTCTAACAATCTCTATGGCATGGTTCCCAGACAGTCCTGCTCATGCTGTCCTCTTTTTCACTCTGTGTGTGTCGGGCACCCCATGCCTTTTTTTGAAAAACTAACACTAGACCATTCATGCAATGTGTCATTTTTACTAACCGACTAATGTACTAACACCCTAACGACTCATCTTTGCTTTTGGTTATTTTAATTAACAATCGTTCTGTTCACAATTTTTTAATTTCCTTTCTTCCCCCTTTTCCGCAAAGCACTCAGGCATTGGACACGCTATGGTAAACAAACTACATTGTCTGGTAGATATCATTCTTATTGTCTCTTTTTTTGGGTTTGCCGTGTGTTATCTTCCTTTCCCTCTCCATCTCCCATCCCCTATTTTTCTTCCGCTTTAAACTTACCTTCCCCTTCTTCTTCTTTTGATTTTGCTATAGCTTCCTTTTCTTCCTATTTGTATTTTTATATATTTTCTGCAATACAAAAACAAAGGAAAATAAATACAATAGTTCTGGAAATGGGATTTAATTATCTCTTTCGCTGGCTTCTTCACTTTATCTATTTTAAAAGGTTTTTTTAATTCTATTTTTGTCAATATTTTGCTAATCCCTTTTCTTTCTTTCCTTTAGTTTTTCCCCCTTTTTTTAGTTTGGGGAAGTGAGACTTTCTTTCTTACTTTTTATCTTTTTTTTTAACATAAGGTTTTTTTAACATAAGTTTTTTTTAACATAAGGTTTTTAACTCAACTACCATGTCAGGGCCTGCAGTTTGTTGTTGTGAGCCCAGTCTTTCCCTCTTCATTTTTTTTTTTTTTTTTTTTGGTTCTAATAATAGCTGTTGAAGGAAAACTAGACCAAACTTCCCCCTTTTTTTCTCACTACATCTTAACCTCTTCATCGGGCCAGCATCCACACATATTTTTTCTCTGTCTTTTTGAAAATCCACCAGCCATAACCAACAGAAGCTCAGCCAGTTGTTTGGTTCTGGGCAATATATACGCTGCATGGCATGTCTATGTCTGGTTAATTCCCATCTCCTTTCCCAAACACCATACTGCAGCTATCTCTTCCCATCTGTTCACTAAGCCACTAATCTAACTTTTAAATCACATACATATATCATTTTCACAACCTTCCTTTCCTGCCCTCCTTCTGTTTTCCATTGCCCTCCATGAATTATGGGGTTTGGACTATTTTTAGATTTTTTTTAAAAAAAATAGTTTCCCTTTCTTTGAAGTGTTCTTTTTCTCCTTTTATAGTTTATGATTTCATTTTTGCTTTTTTAAGGAATGCATGCAAGTGTGAAAAAAAAAATCTCTCTCAGGATACTTTATCTTTCTGGATTTTGAAAAACAGTGGCATGGGTGTGCTAAAATAGAGAGTGTGAGCACTTTTGACAATTTTTTTTCCTCTTGTTTTCAAATTCACTTTATATGTTTCATTTTTGCTGATGTATGGTTAAGTTCTTTCTTTCATTTTTTTTAAATCCTGATTTTTTTTTAAATTTTTGTACTTCTTTTTCTTTTTAAGTTGCAGTACTGGGTGGTGGTGGGTGTCTTTGTAGGCACATAGCATGTTCATTTCATAATGTATTGAAAGTGAGATCCTTTTCCTTCCTCCCTTCCCTGAATGCATGTTCATTTGTGTGCTGTGAGCCAAATAAATACAAAGAAGCAAAATCAAATACATCAACTTCATCATTAGTGTCTTTGCTAACAGTCATAACTAACAATAATCACTACCAAGAATGGCTAATCAATCATACTATCAGCTCAGATAAGTGCTCCTGTCCACCAACTGCTCCATTTTCTGGCCTTATTAAATGGAAGCCATCAATGGCAGGTAGAATAGCTCTCTTTTTGGCAGTAGCAAAGTTGAACTAGCAATGCAGGTGATTAAGGACTTGGAGTGGAGGGATAAAAAGCAGACCAGAAAATGGAACTGAGCTGCAATGAATCAACAAAGTTCAGCAAAACCTATCCTAAAAGTTTTATAAAAATAGGGAGAGGACTTGCTCTTTTAAGAACTGTAAGGTCACTGCTGGGAATTTTGTTTTTCTTTTTTCTTTTTTTTTTGTCCATTGCATCCTTCAAACAGGTGACAATCTCAGTGGATGGAATCCTTACCACTACTGGCTACACACAAGAGGATTATACTATGCTTGGCTCAGATGACTTCTTCTATGTCGGTGGAAGTCCCAGTACGGCTGATTTACCTGGATCTCCAATCAGCAATAACTTCATGGGTTGTCTGAAGGAGGTAAATGTTTCAAATCATATCTTGCTTTGTATTCTTTGTTAAATAACTTATTTGTCTGCCACTCATTTTTATATTGAATATCATGCTGTAGAGACCATAAAACTGAAAGAATCATCCACATGTAAAAGGTAAAGCATACTGACAATCTTTGAGAAACCTTAACGTTTGCAGAAATATAATAATATTGAAGAGAAATACATTAAAGCAATCCAAGAAGACAGAAATTTCTCTTTGATCAGGAAACGTTGACTTCTGAAAATGAGCGGAAATGAAATGAGATATCCTATTAAGGGGCTCATTGGGCTGGCTGAGTTCTCTGTAAATGACATTAGATGAACAATGTATTAAATAAAGTGGGTTCCTTAGTGAAACCTGCTTCACAGAAAATTTGAAGTTTCAGTAACAGCAGTCAAATGAGCAAGAGTGATGGGGAAGAAAAATTTAACAGGGCTATTGGGATAAAATTTAATTGAGGTGGAGAACGAAAGAGTTGGTTGTTTATGATAGAATATGGCTTAGAAAGTGATGAAAAGGTGTTGTTGTTTTTTTAATGAATCACTGAAATATTGGAGAACACGGGGGATAGGATTTTGAGGGGAAAAAATCCCCAAAAGTTGCAAATAATGTAGTAAAAGAGAAAAGATGAAAAGAGCCCAACAATTTTTGTAGGTTTTTTTAAAAAAATAATATTATGTGAAAAAGGCTAAACAAGGAGCCTCTGCCAGGTTAAGTGGAATGAAAACAAAACAAAACCTGCAAATGATACTTGAAACTAAAAGAAAAAATGCTGGAAGAAGCATTTAGATATTTATACATGTGTGATCGTGATCCATCAAAGAGTAAAACTGAAATGAATATAAGTTTCAAAAAATAAGGTGAAAAGGAAGTAATTAATTGTGTGAAAATATTAAAAGGATAATGATGCAGGGATAGATGGGAAATGTTAAAATATGAATCTAATACATTTTTGGAGTGATGCACAACTTGTTTTAACACCTATGTAAAGATTGCATGTATACCTGATCATTAGAATAATGCTGTTATTCCCCTTTATTCCCTCTCTGTAATAAGTAGTACTATAATCACCATTAACATCTTCAATAATCTGGATGCCTTTGCAGCTACCACTAACTTCATGTACATCTGGCTTTCTATTTCTCTTTATAGCATTAGAACATTCAAACAATCTGGGGGGAAAAAAGATGAATATCTGAAACAGGCCTCCAGAGTTGCTGGGATTCAGTAGTTGCACATGCTGGGAGCAGGGAAGAATTCTGGTCATAATGTTCCTTTCTCAATTGAATCAAAGCTATAGAACACAGTTCAACATCAGACTTGGAACAACTGAATTGTCCCCTTTAAATCCATGCCATTTTTAAAAATCATCCATTTCAGACAGAACGTTTTTTGCATTCAGGCCTTTGAACGGATGATTAATGGTTTAATTTCTGATAACTTTACATTTTATGGAACCCTACTATGTCTTTGCATCTGGTGAACCAAGCTATTTAAAACTGTGTTAATTTTGCTAATAGCTCTATGTTTATTTGTATTACTGGCACCTGCAGGTTTTGGGATCACGTTTGGGGCTTTATAGTCTCCCTGCTCCTTAGTGGGGAAAATGGACAGAACAGTTTCCTCAGTTAAAACCAATAACCTTGGCAGAAAATTCTGAATCATGTTTGTCCTCAACTCCATCATCTATCACAGCTGAAAGCAATGATTCAGAGTAAAGGATGTTGGCATGTCTAAGATAGCAGTCCTACTGTTAAGCAACCATGTACTATTTCAAGAAGGTAAATGGTCCGTGTACTATTTCAAGAAGGTAAATGATCAGACCAGAGAAAAAGCATTTGAAAGAACACCACTTTGTTTTTTATTATTATCACATTTATTAGCAACCAAAATTCCAGAAGGCCAGTCCTATTAGCAAACAGCAGGATTTCCAGGATTCACCCTTTTCTTGAAAATGGTGGAAATCAGTGCTTCTCCTGGCATGAGTATAGTTGTTGGGCTGACATTAGTGTGGAGATGTGATCCTGCAGATAGCCAGGTCCCAAACTACTAAGGACTTTATAGGTCAATAATGGCATTTTTAATTGCATTCAGAAATTAATAGGAAGACAATGAAGTGCCTGAAATTAATAGGAAGACAATGCAGCATTTCTGGCCCAGCCTAGGATTGTAGTATGCAGTTGGGTATCATCAATGTATTGATAATACCCGGTCCAAAACATCCCCCAGTATAGAAGGTAGATGAATGGCCTCTGAAAGGGGCAGGAGCAAAAAGTGTTTCCAAAGGAAACAAAAGGGGCCTCAGCAGGAGCCAAAATATGACAAGAGTAAATGTCTCAGACAGTTCATATGAAAACAAAGGGAAGAAATACATTCAGATTCTGTATAATAAAAGCACAACTCATCTATATAGCAATGGTTTTTAACCTGGTTTTCCTTGAAAAGCTGACTCCCAGTGAGTTCATACAAATATTGAATAGCAAGCAGAAAAACACTGATTCCTAGGTATCCTGCAAGAAGCAAACATGACTGGAACAACTGCTGGGGAAGGAATAAAACCACTGAAGAACAGTGCCCCCTACCAAACCCTGGAGCCCATCTAGAGGGATACTAGGGCTGAGGAACAGACCTTAAATCTGGAAAAAAAAACTCTAGCAAAAGCCATCAATCTCCCAGGTGTACTCATCCCATTATGATCAGGAGGCCTATGCCCTCTCCTCAATGTTTTGCTTAACAACACATTTTGTCACTTAACAATTGCAATGGAGGGATCTGGGATTAGGGTTGTTGGGTGAAGTGGTCACATGGTGTTTCATTTAATGACTACTTCATTCAATGGCTAAGATTCTGACCCCAGTTGTAAGTGGAGGATTACCTGCACTGACATCCAAATTTTAGCATTGGTCATCAAATAGAGTGACTAATGTTGTATCTGTTTTGTGCACAGGTGTAAACCCTTAATTGATATAGGTCTAGAATATATGATCCTTTTTATCTAGGAGTTTCATTGTTGTCTCCATGTTAGGTGTAAAACCCCAGATCCAGATGTGAAGGTTCAATTAAGTTGATTTATTGCTAAAAGCCTACATACAGTAATCTTTCCAACAAATGGCCAGCACCTGATAAAGTTAAATAAGAGCCAATGGCACACAAGGGGTGGTGGTGGTGATCTTAGTTCACTTGTGGCTGTGTAGGGATTCTTAGCTGATCCCTCTTTTCACTCTGTCCCCAAGTTCTGCCAGCTTTAAAGATTATTTAAAGCACCTTAAGTTGTATCTGGAAAGCAACTGAAAGCCAGTGCAGCTCACACAATAATGGTGTTATTCAGGTGAACCATGAATCATTCCAGGTTACAACTAAGGCCTTAGAAAAATCATGCACCAGAGCCTCAGGAATAACTCCAAGTTCCCTCTGAATCCCGACTGGTTCCAATAGTCACCTGGGATTGTCTGTTGGAATTGGCTTAATCCTCCCTTTAATGGGGGCAGTTGCAGAGAACTCCAGGGCCAAGGAGTGACCTGTCAATAGCAAGGAACAGTTGTCAATGTGTTCTTACACCAGTTTGCCTTGCTACTGCCCTTTGCTACTAAAATGTTTTGATGTGCAGCTAAGTTTATCTCTGATTCCTCTTCCTTGAGAATATCAATATGCTTAACGTACCTTGAGAATTATCAACTCTCAGAAAATGTCTTTCCATTTTATTTCAAACTATTTTTTTAAACCAAGAATTTCATTAAATGACTGATACCTATTTCAGCCAACAGAAATAATACTGAACAAATTCAAAGCAATCTACCAGTATTGTATAATGAATGATTTGGTTCCTCTTATACTTTCTGATTTCCTACCCATTTTGGAATTTAATGATCCAGTACAGGTGAAATCCCTCTCAAACCTTTGTTTATACTGAGCTTTGTAGTTATCTTGCCCTAAAGAGACTTTTCATATTTTTTTAATCCAAAGGTTATAGCAATTTGTGTTCCAATTCTGGTATATGTGTTTTAAAGCAAGAACCAATATCCTATTGGGTATGGAAGATGAGGGTGAGGGGAGAAATTAACATCAAACTTTGCAGCAAGAAAAGAAAATCTTCATACTGTGGTTGATTTCAGAGTTTTGAAAGCAGTAGATGAGTCTTCATTTTGTTCCCTGCCTCCCAATATATTTAAGGCAGTGGTATAATATGCAATATGTCCAAATGACACCATGCAAAAAATATTGCATATTAAAGAAATCCCATTGATAGTTTGGTGTTGGTATGAAGTAAATTTTATTTTTCTGAGCTTTATGTGCATTGTATTTTATTTTTTAAATGATATTCAGATCAATATTTTCTCTGTTTTGTTTTGGAATACTGGTAGCTGCCTTGAATCTTCAAAATGAGGTGGGTCAAACGTCCAACTGAATATGCTTGAGGAAAGAAT
Organism: Laticauda laticaudata; assembly: GCA_004320025.1. Taxonomy (NCBI): domain Eukaryota; kingdom Metazoa; phylum Chordata; class Lepidosauria; order Squamata; family Elapidae; genus Laticauda; species Laticauda laticaudata. The sequence continues at coordinate 24,850 of BHFT01064877.1, read as the reverse complement.
GCCACTAATAGCATCCACTTCAAGTACAAATTAGTTCACTATCACAATATGGAGGAAAATTTTTGCTGAATAAGTAAATATAGGTGTTGTGCAAAGTATCAAAGGACTGCTTCACAAAACACTTTAATGTAACTAAAGTATATTGCTGGAGAGTTAAAGTAACTATACTTTAAAGTTAAAGTAGCTATACTGCTGCTTTGAAATCTGTCCCTGCTGGCTATGCATTTCTATACACACAGAGATACTTTACATTTCTGGTTGTCTCTGTGCCTGGATAGCTTTGTTAACCTTCTGGAATACAACCCTATTTTAACATATCATGGAAGGCTGCTTCATTTAAGACTGCTTTTGAATGTTTTACATATCTCAGACAAATATTTATGTGAGGAATAAGCACTACAAATGCATCCATAGGTCTATGTCACCATGCATGTAAAGCACAAACAGGCTGTATGAATAGTATATGTAGGTATAGGTATACCTTTTCATAAGCATTAGCATGTGCTTGGATTCTGAAGATAACAGGATAGTAATCACAATCACAGATATCACTATATATATGCACTCACATGCATGCATTTATTTATCCATATATTAGAATGATTATGTGCTCAGAAATCTTTGTATTGTTATATGAGAAAATATATTAGAAAACAATGTTGCCTTTGTACCAGTTAGACCACAGCTATCAAACTCCTGGCCTTGGGCCAGATGCGTCACGTGCTGTCCATGTTCACACCAGGTTTAACGAAGGGGGGAAAAAGTCCCGATATGTCATATGACACTGCCATGACCACATGAGTTTAACACCCCTGAGTTAGACTATCCATTCAGTTGATGTCTGTCCTGATGATCTTCAGCTACTTAATGTTTCCAACAAGGAGAAAAATGCTTGTGGCTTTCCAGATGCTGCTGAACCACAATTTCCAGCAGCCCAAATAGCCTGCTTCCATAACAGCATTGTGGGTGACACAGATCCAAAAGATTGTAGGATTGCGCTCACCATGGAATTGTAGTTATACTGCCAAATATGGGGAGTGGATGGGGAAGAGGATGTTATGTTACTGGATATTATGTAACTGAGCTTCCCTGAATTTTACTTGTTCATATCTGAAAACTGTCAAAAATAATAGCACTGTTTTTAACCAAGAGAATCATGAGTACTCTGACAGCAACATTTTTTTTGTTACCTCAATGTGCATACACATTTTAAATAGAGAGATACAAAAACATCTACAATACAAACAAAAATAATTAGTGATTATACTAATTGAAGAATAAAGAATAATAAAGAATAACCAAATATATTTATAGTGATTAATGCACCATTGTAAGACCTGAAAAACAAAGGAGAAAATCTTTTTGTTTTCAAATTTTATTAGTTTATCAGAATATAAAATACAAAGGTGAAAAATCTATGAGTCAACACGAATTTGATAGTCCCACTTAATGGCACATAAGCAATCATTCAGTCTTTGGCAGCTTTCAAAGCTGGAAATTAATAACCCAGTTTAGCATATCTGGGTCCTTAACACTTGCTGAGATGGGCCTTAAGATAAGTTTAATCATAAAAATGATATTGCCCACCACTTTAAATAAAAAAGCTAGTAAAATAAAAGCTCAATTATCTAGTTGAAAGCTTGATATCTTGGTAGGCTGGAAGGTAACAGCCACCATCATAACAAGCCAAAGATATTCTACAGGCTTTAGCCTGCCATAAAAATTCTGAGTAAGTTATCTATGTAAAATATTTAACAAGAATAAACATTGGAATTCCTCTCAAAATATACAAATGTACCAAAAGTCAGGTCCCATAGCACAATGATAATATGTTTTATTAATTTTTTTCAAGAAAAATATTATTTTACTTAGGAATACATAAATATCATGCATCAAATAAACATGAATATGTTTAGAAGAAACATTTAATGTAATTAATATAGTACAATTTCTTTTTTTATAAAAATTTTATTAATTTTCAATAAACAAACATACACAAAACACAAAACATAAAAACATAAAACTTCTTTTTGAAGCGGCTAGTCCAGGTTACATCTTTTTGTACAGACATAAATTGAATTCATGCTCACTTTTTATCCCATTTCATATCTTATTTACCATTCTACATTTTCTATATAAACTTCTCCCCTCTTTTCACTCTCTTAATTCTATTTTTATTTATTTATCTCAATTTAAATCATTATGCGTATATCTTTTGTCTGTTCTATTTCAATTTTGTATTATCTTTTCTCATTAATACAAAATTTCTCCTTGTAATCACTGATTGAAGTATGACGCCTTTAAATCTTTCCCGTAAATTTAACACTTAAAAATAATATATACTTTTCATTCTGATTTGCTTAGTAATTCTAAAGCTACATACTATATAATAAAATAAAAAAGAGTATAATTTATATATAATTAAAACAATAATCCATAGCAAATTAAGCTCTATTTTAAATCCAGTTTTCTAACATTATTTCAAATATAGAACATACACAATCTATGTACTTTTGCAGAATCTCTTTTTTAATCATATTTTTACACCCATATCTCTGAATAAATCTTTGTTCTTTAAATCTTGTTTTAAACCTTTGTAACTTCTCTTCCCTTTTTCCCTTCCTTTCTTCTCCAATCCTGCCTTTTTACCACTTTGTCTCTTCATCTCCACCTTCTTAATCTCCACCTTCTTCTGTATTCCTCTTTTCTGTTGCTTTCTGATATTGTATCGATTTTTCATCTTATTTTTCCTTTTTTTAGTTGTTTTTTTAAGTCTTAAATTCTCCATTCTCTTCCCCTCTTTCCCTTTTCTTCCCAGCTAAAGTTGTTTTTCATTAAAGATGGCTTCTTCTTCATCCCAATGTTCTGTTCTTGTAAGTTTTCTGTAAGTATAAATCGCCATTTCTAAAAAAATGAAAAACAGATCCAGAAGAGCCCTTCCCTTCTTGTTCCTCTTCTTTTAGCTTTTTAAATTCATTTTCAGTTCATCAACAAGTAGTGCCATTGTGAAAAGTTTTTTTATACAACCCAAATGTTTTTAGTCTTTCAAATAATGATTTCCAAAAGTCCCAAAATCACCAAGCAATCCAAATACACACAGACTGTTTCATTTAGCACTTTCTTCTTTTTATACTTTCTCTTCCTGGGGTTATAGTTCAGTTTACAAAGCTCCAATTAAAATATATCTTTAGAAAGTCTTGTTACAGTTTAGCCTAATCTATAAATTCCAAACAGCCTCCTCCAAGAAATCTTAATAATAATTCTTTTCCTCTCCCTTCCCACTTATAGCAAAAAAGAGGTTTTTTTTCCCCAATGCTCAGAAATCTTTTTTGTCCCCTTGGCTTTTAATTTTCAGGAATTACCTGCTGATGCCAAAATGGGTTTTTCTGATTCATTTTGCTAATCACGTAAGGAAGGAGAGTGAGAAAAAACAAACTTTCCCTTTTTTTCTTTCATTCACCGCTTTTTCCATCTTCTCCAGGAACAATGTATCTTTAATGAAACTTAAATTCCAGGATATTTAAATGTTTACCTTTATTTATCCCGGTTTCCAAAATCTCAGCTTCCTCCTGCACATTCTTATCTGGATGAAAGCTTCTTTGTGGCGGCCATTGCTGATCGCCGCTCCACCGCTTTTGGAAAAGGGAGTTAAGCCAGCTGAGGAGGAGGGTTGCAATTCCCCCGGACCCCTGTTGGATCTCCCCTATCTTTAGTTACCTCTATGGGGTAACTATAGCCCCCAAATCCTGCTGGATCGGGGGCACTCCAGCGGCGAGCACAGCAGAAACCACGCACAATCGTGGATTCCTGCTGCCGCCGAAGCCTTGCAAACCAGAAGTCCAATATAGTACAATTTCTGTGGGGCCTTTTTGGTATGCCCTGTTCATAAATAAAATAGGATCCACTGTATATTACCCCAAAGACTAAATTGGGGTTTTAATTATTTTTAAACACAATTTTAGTAAAAAAAAAATTTACTAAAAACTTAAAACTAATACAAAGTAAAGTAAGAAAAAAACAAGCAATCAAAGAAATAACTAAAAGTGCAACAAAGGAGCAAAAGGTAAAAGAAAAGTAGAAAAGAAAGCAAAAAATACAAAGATCTTCTTTAAGTTGGTATAAGTACAACTATTCATTTACCTTTTACTCTGTAGTTTCAACATAACTGTGTTCTTTCTATAATCTATTGTGCAAAACCATAAGTCTTAAATTCATTAGTTTCTGTTCATAAAATATTATGAGGGATTTCCAGTCAGCAATATGTAGATATTGTCTTTTCTCTGATCAAAGAAGTCAGCTTAGCCATTTTAGCAAGTTCCTTATCCCCACTTGATTGGGGATAATGCTGAATCTTTTGTGTGTGTGTGTGTGTGTGTGTACATTCAATCATCCTGCTATAGATAACATATACAAAAACAAAACAAAACTCCATAACATTTTTTCCCAACTGTTTGCCCAATAATCCCAAAAGAAAAATCTCTTGGTCATATATTAATCTTTAAAATCCTCTCAATCAATGTACTTGAATCAAGATTTTTCTAGGTTTTATACGTATCCACCAAACATGATAAAATGACCCTTTTATTTGTTCATATTTCCAACATAAATTTATACATTATACATTTAAAAATTCTAGACAATTTCTTTGGTGACATATACCAATGGTACATCATTTATAAAAGTTCTTTTTAAAATTACAACATACTGTAAATTTCAGTTCTTTCAGCCATATATTTTTCATTGTTCCATCTATATTATCACAATACTTAGCTTTGCTTATCATAGTCTTTCAGTTGTTCATCTGCTTCAAATTTCAATAAAAATTTATATATTTTAGCAACTACACGTTCATTATTTGTGCACAGTTTTATTTCAAACTCAGTTTTACAATGTCCAAAAACAAAGTCAAGTTTACATCTTTCTAATAATTGTAAAAAGGAAATATTGATAACTATATCTCCTATCAATAGGAGATATTGATAACTATATACCCTGCATTAGAGAATTTTAATTATTACGAGTTTTTTGTTGTAATTTTAAACCAGTATTGACTCCTGCTGTTTGAGTAGATAGGTCCCTGCAGATCTCTTGGGAAAATTTCAGAAGTGGTTTGCCATTACCTTCTTCCCAGAGATGAGATGAAGTGATGGGCCTAATGTGATTTAAGTAATTTATAGACATAGAAGATCCTTAAGGCAGCAAATTAGATGTGTTATAATTTATAACCAGAATATAAGCCATACTGCTACATGACGACAAGAATGTTGGTAATAACTTTACATAATTATTAGAATAACTATAGTGTCATCAATGTATCAAAATAATTATATTCACAAATGCGTAAAATGTGTTCTACAACACATTTAATATTTCAAGACTCTAGTATAGGAAGCTAGTGATTCAAAAACCAAATTAAGGATTAAATGAGACAAGGAAAATCCTTGCAGGTGCCACAATTGAGTCTGAGATATAAATCCATCTGTTATAACACTCATCACCGGATGGAAATACCAAATGAATAACAACAACAACAAAACAAATCCATATCTTCTTAAAACATACTTCAGAAATTCAACCTAGACCATATCAAAGGCCTTTTCAGCATCCAAGAAAAATAGAGCACTTGGTTCTATTTTATCTCTGACTGCTGTATATCCATAAAATCAGTTAACAAGAAAGGAGACATGGACAGGTGTTCTTATTTTTATAGATCCCTATTGAAATAGGTACATATTTTGTAGCTTTCTATCTAGTGTTGTAGTCCATATTTTAATGTTGATATTAAACAAATGTATCAGTCTATAGCTTGGCTTATATTGTGAAATTTCTCAAGCTTTAGTGTTATTATAATACAAACCTCATAGATAATAAATGGAAATAAAGAATAAATGATTCATTATAAACATCTAATAATATTGGTGCCAATAAGTACTTAAAATTTTTATGCTACCCAGTGAGAAATTTATCCAGTTCTGGAGTTTTCTTCGCTTTCATTGATTGCAATGTCTCTATAATTTCTTGTAATAATTATGCTTGTGCCAATTTTTTTTCTTCCTGAGAAATTCATCCCATTTTATTATGTCCTAGGAAATTAATAATTTGATATTTGGTTCAAGATTCTGGTTAATATAACTATAGCAATAATAAGTCTGTTGAAAGTGGCTATAGATACAAATGGGAATTCTTGGAAACCACTTTCAAAGCAGCTATATGAGCAATATAAAAACATAGTTCCTTTAATGAATCAAGGAAAAGTATTTTGTGTTCATGCATATTGTAAAGCATCTTTTCACAGTTCCACTATATAAAATGGTTCCACTTTGCAGAAGTTGGCAGAAGTTCTTTAAATCTAGGCTAGAGGGCTTTTGGTAAGATCAGGTTGGCAAAATTATTGTAGAATCAGTTAATCAATTGCCTTGTAATGTCAGTTTTGGCTGGCAGTAATGGTTCCAGCCAGCTGTGCAAGCTTCTGATTATAGTTTCCTTTTCCCTTTCAAGAAAAGGAAAAAACAAATATTACTAAACAGATGTTTCTGACCTTTTTTCCCCTTGCCAGCTTCATTTTCTATTTATACTCTGGTGTTTCACTCTATCTTGAATGTGTGAAGTTGATAGTATGTGTCCAGGGGAGAAGAAATAAAATATCCTACCAATATACTGTTACCATATTTTTTGAACTATAAGATGCTCCAGCCCATAAGATGCACCAAGCTTTTAGGGAGGAAAACAAGAAAAAAAAATCTGCCTCTGCCTCCTAGCAATTTTCCTCCTTGAAGCAAACAGCCAACAGCTTGGTTAGCTTCAGCACCGCCTGATTTAGCACGAGCAGCTGATTAGCAGTTGGACTGGCTTCCTGGAATACTGCTGATCAGCAGCTCCAGGCTGCAGGGATCGCCGCCACCCAGCATCGCCTTTGCATACCCCATTTTTGGCCTCTGTGAAAACAAGATGTGTGGATGTTGAAAATGGAGTGTGCAGAGGCGGCAATAGGCAGTGGTGGCAATGGGCAGTGACAGCGGTGATGGGTGACAGTGATCCCTGCAGCCCGGAACAGCTGATCAGTGGTCCCAGAAGGATATACTTGCTGTACAGAAAGACTTTCAGAGCTTGGGGTATGAACTTAGTAGTATGGGATGTAGGCATATCTTTTCAGAACAAAAAGGGAAAGGCCAGTATGTAGTGGAGTTTAATATTAGGCTAAAGGCTAAAGGGAAGGCTTTGGTTTTATTAGTCATTATGTTTGCAGCTGGTCCATTGAAAAACAGTACAAAAGAGGTGGTTTGAATCCATCAAAGAAAGGGACTGAGTCACTTGGCATTAAATTCACAGATTTTCTGGATAAACATTTAAACTGAACAGTGGGACAGATAATTAATGGATACAGAACATTTCTGTCCCCAGCAACCTAAAATTAATAAGGATACCATTGCATGTAACATAGTTGTTTGTGCAGGTAAGATTATCAACCTTGCTGTTAAGCAAAACCAAGTATTTAACAGTGAGTACCATACTATATGCATTAATCAAACAGGTGGCAAGAAAGTAGAGGCAGGTAGACACAACGCAGGTTATGTAGACAGTAAACACAGCATCAGACATAAAGATCTCAAGTGCCTATGTACAAATGCACAAAGTCTGGGGAACAAACAGGATGAACTTGAACTACGAATACATGAAGGTAGATATGATATAGTTGGAATAACAGAAACTTGATGGGATGAAACTCATGATTGGAACCTACTGGTAGAAGGATACAAACTGTTCAAAAAACCCAGACCCCATAAAAGAGGAGGTGGAGTTGCACTGTTTGTAAAGGACCACTATATTGCTACAGAAATGCATGAAACCTGAAACCAAAGATGAAAACCTCCTAGGAAATGCATATGGGTCAATATAAAGAAAAAAAAGAATGGCAATGGCATAGGTGTATATTATAGGCCCATCCAATGCAAGCAGAAAAATAGATGTCCTTTGTTGCCAACGTAACTAATAAAACATTATAGCAGGAAACACAAAACAATAGTTAATGGGAGACTTCATTATCTGATATGAATCTGATATGAACAATTCTGCACCAAGTGAGAAATCATAATAAATTCCTAACCAGCCTAGCTGACACCTTTGTTGTCCAACAAGGATAGAGATGAACTAGACGGACAGCCATACTGGACTTAATTCTTACAAGAGAAAGAAAAACAAGAAAATCCAAGAAGAAACCAGTATGGCTGCACAAAGATTTCCAAAGGACTGGAAAAGAGCTGATGTGGTTCCCATCTTCAAAAAAGGAAAAAAAAAAGCAGACCCGGAAACTATAGACCAATCAGACCGAGCATCAACACCCAGGGGAAGTATTGGAAAAGATAATAAAAAAACAGATCTGTCAACATCTAGAAACAAGTAAAGTAATAACTAGAGCAGTCAGCATGGATCTGTTAGAAGCAGATCATGCCAAACCAATCTTATTTCATTTTTCAACATAGTGACTAAATTAGTAGACCAGCGAAATACTGTGGACAAACATATTTAGATTTCAGCAAGGCATTCGACAAGTAAAACACACTACTTCTTTGTCAGCTGGAAAAAAATGGAATAGATACACCATCACAGATGGACTTGCAACTGGCGCAAACTGTACTCAATGAGTAGCTCTTAACAGGTTTAACTCCTACATTGAGGAAGTAAGCAGTGGATGTCCTTAGGCCAGTACTCGTAGGCCCAGTACTCTTCAATATCTTCATTAACGACTTAGATGAGGAATAGAAGGGGAACTTACCAAATTTGTCAGATGATACTAAGCTGGCAGGAATAGCTAACACCCAAGAAGACAGGCTCAAGATCCAGAGGATCTTGACAGACTTAGAACACTGGGCCTATATCTAACAAAAAGCTAATGCAGTCCTCAGTTGCATTAACAGAGAGGAATACTACTGAGATCAAGTGACAGGTATAATACCATTCTTTAAAAACTTAGTCAGGTCACACCTAGAGTACTGCATCCACTTTTGTTCACCACAGTATACCTAATTGTTAGAGCCTAGAAAAACGATGTTGAGAACTCTAGAAAAGTACAGAGAAGAGCAACCAGGATGACTAGGGGACTGGAGCGCAAACAAAGAAAGAACGGTTGCAGGAACTGGGCTTGGCTAGTCTAGTAAAGAGAAGGACCAGGGGAACATGAAAGCAGTCTTTCCAATATTTGAGGGCTGCCACAGAGAGGAAGGGGTCAAGCTATTTCTAAAGTGGCTGTTGGCCAGACAGGAATAATGTTGGAAACTGAACAAGGAGAGATTTAACCTGGAAATAAGAAACTTTCTGATAATGAGAAAAAAACCAATGGGAAAAGCTTGTCGCTCAGAAGTTGTGGGAGCCGCATCAGTTGAGACTTCAAGAAAGATTGGACTGCACATTTTCAGAAATGTGTGTAGGGTGTCCTGCTTGGGCAGAGGGTTGTACTAAATGACCTAGAAGTCCCTTTCAACTCTGATTACCTGGTTTCCGGGAGGGATACCACCAATCAGATGCTTGTCAGAAGCTAATCAGACTGTGCTGAAAACAAATTGGGGGGAAACCCCCCCCAGGGGGGGGGGCGGTTGGCTTTGGTTTATTGGGGGTTTGCTGTTTGCTGCAAGGAGGCAAATTGCTGGGAAGCAGAGGCCGAAGGGTGGGGGCCAGTGGGCGGGCAGGGCTTCAGCAACATTCCCTCTATAAGATGCATAGATATTTCTTATAGTGTGAAAAACATGGTAATTCTTGGGGAAGCTTGAGCCAGACATTTTCCGAATCGCTTTAGTCAGAATGCTTGTAATATGCTTTTTTTTGCCATTTGCACATTTTCAGAGCAGTTTCCTGGGCAGTCTGATGCTTCTTAACACTCCAGAGTACAGTTGCATTATTCCTCATAGGTAGTGAGCTCACATTTTATGTTCATGCATTCCAGAGCAAACCAAAGGATTAATGGAATGTGTCATTTGCAGTCTAGATGTGCTGTTAGGTTCATTGCACTCTTCATTTGTGCTGACCGGATATTATGTATAATTATGTATAACAAATTATTTATTTCACTGTATAGAATAGATAAGGGATCTCTGGTGTCCTATTTTCCATAGCTGTATTGCTATTTTTATGGATTTAAAGGGGTTAAAGCTGGAATAACTAAAGACCACCCCCTTCTCTCTCCATGCTCACAGTATTATTTCCAGTGACTCAAGAAAACACTGTCTTTTGAGACAATTATGTAGAAAGTGTAAAGTATACTTTTGGTATATGTCTTATGCTCTCCCTGCTTTTCCCTGTACTTTGTCCGATTTTGCCAATTAACTTTCTTTCCTCTGATGTTTGCCTCTGATTAATCAATAAACTTCAATGTATATGTTTGTTAGTTGAATCAAGCGGCATGTATACTTGGTCTGATCTGGGTGTAAGGATTGCCTGGAAATGTGCTAAGTGTAAACTAGAAATTTCCCAGTAATTTTCTAACATTATTCATTGAAAAGCTTAAAAAGAAACCCACAGGGAAAATATTTTATTATAGCTTAAACGGTATTGAGCCACCCATAGAGGTTAGTTTTTAGCTACATTAATGATGGTTCATATTCCATCAACTGAACTCTAAATAGTGTCTTTCATGGTTACCATTTCTGTGGATAGGTGAATGTTTTAGGGCTTTTTTGTATTAATTAGTGAATCCAATGGAAATGGGGGGGAGGGGTTGCATCTTGAAAGAGGTGACAACAGAAATTAGCCCTTTTTATATGCTTCTGAATTGAGGGGGAAAATACATAAATAAGGAAGTTGAGCCCATTCTACACAAATGAATGTGGACAATTCTTTAAACCAGAGTGCCCAGTTCAGGAGTGTCTATTCAGCAATTTGGAAAAATAGATACTTACTTTGGGACATTAACAAAACACACCTAGCACTGTCAATTTGATTGCTTCAAAAATTCCTTGTCTCTTCCTCAACATGGTGCCCTCCAGTTCTTATTGGACTACATTTTCCAGAAGTTCCATCCACAACTGGATTTAATAAATTATTTTCCTGATGGAGCAAAACACATCATAGTTATTTATAAGCACATTCAGAACCTGTTATATTCCTGACAACGTAATTGAAAGTTTGTCAGTATCAATACATCCCCTGCTTTAACATAGATTTCTAGTCTTCTCAAATCATCTTAAAGTTAGCTACTGGTTTTATGGCAGGACCAGGCACACTTTTCTCATTTCCCCATTTAGCTTTGCTTTATCTGTAGTGAAGGTACTATAACAAGGCTGGAAGGGACCTTGGAGATCTTCTAGTCCAACTCTCAGCTTGAGCAGGAGACCTTATACCATTCTGGACAAGTAGTTAGTGTGGTGACTTTTCTTCTTTAGATCTGGGATGCTTCAGTGTACCATATTTCCATATCTCTCAGATCTTGCTATTCTTAAAGACACCTGGAAGGGAAGAGAAGGATTACTTCAGCATTTACAACAATTATACAGGGGGAAAGAAGGAGATACTGATGCTGTTAAACTATATACCAATAGCTTGAATATTTACAATGCTGCATTTGAAACATTTCAGCTAAATGGGAATATACTGCTCTTATGCTGGAAGTTCTACCATATTTTAATTTACAACCCAAACCACAGCTGTGAGTACTATCAGCTTCATCAATGTATATTCTAAACCATAGGAGTATCAGTGTACATATATATTTTGTATTTTGCATGTTTTTTCATAAAATTTCCCACAGTAGGAAGCTGATGTTACTATAAATCATAGAACAAATGAAGCCTAATGCTATACTTTTCTAATCAAAGCTAAACCATTTTTACCTGGACATTTACATTGGAAGATAATCAATTTCCCTTCTGTTTGTATATGAAAGAGATTTCCCATCAACCCATATTAGGTAATTTGATTATTGAGAATAGATCTCTTGATGTCCACTAAAACTTGATTTGTCTTAACAGGAGCATCAGGGAAAGTTAAAAATCTTCAATTAATTTAGACAGTTGGATAAATGGGAGTGTTATTTGCAAAGGAATGCAATGACTTGCATATATGCAACCAGTGTACACAGTGAATCAACCAAGACATTTAGATAAGCAAGGTACAGATAATTGATCTTCTGCTCTAATTGCCCATCAGTTTAGGTTAGCATCAGAGCAATAAGATATAAATTCATGAGCATGCAGGAACATTTTCATTAAGACAGGCACCACAAAGTAGTAGATAGTCAGTATTATAAAAACTAGTATCCCGAAAGCTGAATTAATTGTTAAGTGAAAATAAAAATGATACTAAGACTATTCTGAGTGCTTGTTCATCAGCCTTCTCTTCCTGTATGAAAACATGGAAGAACAAAGAAAAGCAGACTTTGCAGGCCTTGTATTTTCCTCCTGGGCAGAAGTGTGGATAGAACTTAAGAGAAAGAGCAATTGACACTATTGGGCAATGGAAACAGAATCCCTCCAAGGAACTGTAAACCTTAAGTATGTGTGTAAACAGAAATGAATACACATGCACAGGCCTTCAAATTTCACCCATCATATAATATACTTTTTAGTGGGGAACTGCTCTTGGGGTGCACATTACAAGACAATGGGGACATCTAGTGGAATGCTGTAAAGCTGCAATTGAATATGACGCAAGGAAACATGGCCATCAGCACACCCAAGGGAGTGAATTTTATCAGAGGTGAAGTGAAACATCCAGTGGCTACAGCCAGATATAATATGTTCTACTTTCGCAATTGATTACAGATTGCTGGTCTAAGGCTGAAATGTTGCTACTACTATGGATAAGGTGCAGGGGTGGGATTCTACCAGTTTGCGCCTATTCGCTAGAACCGGTTATTAACATTCTAAGCAGTTCGGAGAACTGGTTGTTAGAAGAAATTACTGGCCTAATCCTGTAAGGAAGGCAGGAAGGAAACATTCTGGTGTTGCTTACAGAAACTGCCTCTCCGTTAACCCTTATTACATTCTTGGCAGGACTCGACTTCCTGTCTCAGGAACTTCTCTGGAGTTTTTTCCCCTCCTTTGCTGGTACTTTGCTTGTGTGGAGTGACCATTCAAAGTTACAATGGCACTGAAAAAAGTGACTTATAACCATTTTTCACACTTACGATGGTTGCAGCATCCCCACAGTCATGAGAGGCCAGGCAAGGAGATGCATGCCTCGATGTGAGTGATATTGAATTGGACACACACAGCCAATAACATGACCATCAAGCCATGTCCACCCAGTCACAAGCCACCAAGACGATTCACCACACCCAGAGAATCGGTTGTTAAAAAAATTGAATCCCACCCTTGATAAGGTGATTCGATGGGTTTTTTTTTTAAAAAAAAACCATAGATTAGAAACAATTTTTTTGTTGACTAAATTTTTTAGACTACTAAGAAGTTTGGAAGTAGGCACCATGCTGTGTAGCCCACTTTCCATAGTTATTTGTGAGACTTTAGTAACTATTCCATTCAGCTCAGTGGGTCAGTTTCTATGAGAGGAAAGCCCATTAAATAAAATAGGATTTCCTTTGCCTGTTATTCAAAAATGTCAGTTGAAATTGTGAATCTCTGCACATTTTAAAGGTGTGGGTCTCATTAATTCAATATAAACCTCTTTTGTGACTGAATTGAGCTATTCATCTCAGATTGATTGGCTATTGCTCAGATTCTTGCAGGACATGTTGTGCCTAAATGTGCCAGCCTACAGTTCCTGTCCAATTATACAAAAGATAAGGAGGTTGCATTAGGAATGAAGTAATTACATTAATGAATAAAGATAATGTCTGAAAAACAAACCTTGTGTTTATTTCCAATGCAATCACCTTGTCTTTAAGTACAATTGGGAAAGACACTGTAGACTGGCACAATATGTCCTAGAAAAGTGTGAGGAATAGCCAGTCAATTTAATCCTGGCAACTACATCAGTGTGCTTTTCTTGTCAGAGGTTTCCCGCTGACATTTTCTGGGATGTTTTTTCAAATTTCTGATCTAGCCAATAGCCTTTCCAATGGCTCTGCTTCCAAGCACTACTGTCTTTGACAGTGGATAAAAATCCATAAGTTGCTGCAATTAGAAAAGATGTGATGGTTATTTATAATGCACCTATATAATTGATCCATCATGTTCTGCAAAAATGATTCCTCTTCATGATCATGGCAATGTGCTTTCCTCATATTTCTGAGGTGGAAAGGATGGAAACGGTTCTAGAAAGCATTACCCCTGCACCTTATCCTGTTGCTGTTCAGTTCAAGGTATTCTAAGGCCCATTGATTGGTATCTTCTGGGTTCTTTCCTCTCCTACTCAGCATTGCCTATGACTGGAAAAACCACCCTACCATTTGCTTCCCTGAACATGTGGCAGGATGAGGTTTGGGTGTTTAGTTGAAATGTTTCATTCAGGCATAACTTCTCACCAATACCATCATTCTTAAGTTGTTCCTATGCACTTCTGCTTTTGGAATTGCTTCTACTGAATATATGAGGCTTGCTTCTGGATAAACACAGGTAGTCCTTGACTCACAACAATTTGTTTAGTGACAGTTTGAAATTATAGCACTGAGAAAAGTGACTTATGATTGTTTTGCACACAACTGTTGTTGCAGCATCCCCATTGTCATGTGACAAAATTCAGAGACTTGGCAACCTTCTGACAAGCAAAGTCAATGGGGAAGCTAGATTCACTTAGCAACCATGTTACTAACCTAAGGCCCTGTCACACTGCCCAACGGATGCAAAATGTTTGTAAAAAGGACACAGCGGACGAGAAAAATGTTCCATCTGTTGTTATCCGCTCTCAAAAGGGGCAAAAATTTGCATAACCAGAGCGGATAACACGGAAAGGAACGGACGAGGGGAGGACGCAGAGTGGATGGAAAGCGGATGCGGAACGGAAGCATCCTTTTGCATCCTCTAGGCATCCTCTAGACATCCTTAATATCCAAGATAGGTCCCCTCTGCGAACGTTTTTTCCGTTTTAAATGCTTTCTTTGAGTGCTGCATCCGCTTTCATCCTTTCTCCGTCCATGCTACTAATGCTGCGCGTCCGTTCCGCATCCGTTCCACTTCCTCCCTGTGTCCATTTACCGCTGGAGCGGATTCGAGTTGCGCGGATGCGCAGCGGATGCCTAGCGGATATAGCGGATGTGCAACAGATGACAACGGATGCAGAACGGATGTCCCCCATATGCCTAGCGGATGCAGAACGGCTGCGTTTGATACATTTTCCATTCAAAACTTTTGAGCAGCTCAAAACATTTTGAGCGGATGAAATGTCAATAGACAGATGCTGGACGGATAGAGAGGAAGCAAAATGGAGGTAGTGAGTACAGAATGGAAGCATCGCGTTAACCAACGGATGGTAAGTGTTTTTCTCCGTTTTACATCCTCTTTGCATCCGTTACTGCAGTGTGACAGGGGCTTTAACAACTGTAGTGATTCACTGAATAACTCTGGCACAAAAGGTTGTGAAATAGGGGAAAACTCACTTGACAACAGCCTTGCTTAGGAACAAAAATTTTGAGTTCAATTATGGTTGAAAGTTGAAGACTTCACCAAGATTCACACTGTCTCTGTACTGAAAAGCAGTCTAGACTTGAACAATTTAGCCAGGGGAATGTTATGCATCACATTAACCAATGGAGGGAGGCAAGTGAAGAGTATTTTTGAATGCCTCTCCATTGTTTTTCTGTCTTCTCTCTACACACACGCACATTGCCCACACACAATAATGCTTTCTGGCTGCACAATACCTCTGTTCTTCATTGTGCTTTAGCAGGGACCAGCGACAAGATGGAGGCTTAATTGTGCATTCCTTTCCTCAGCAAACTGTAAGTGGGCTGACCCCAAGCTATGGCAACTGGGAAATGTACATGATACACCCTCTGTATACTTGGTTTACATTAGTCTGAGGAAACAGCTGGTGGCCTGCCTGTAAGATTTTTTTCTCCAGGATAATTCTGTTGTTGAACACACAACATATTTCTGTTTTCTCCAGTACTCTTTTTCAACCTGCTTCTGAAAACATTGGCATTTTCCTGAGGAGAATGAAATCTCCTCAGTGTTGGCTTCATTCCATTGGGGCACACAAATAGAGCTTATTACATAGATAATTTCTGAATTGTAACAACTAGTTTAAGACAAAGGCCAGTCCATATATAATTTCAGATTTAATAAAAAAGTACAATGCAAATATCAAGGTCCAGCTATCACACACATTTTTACATATAGGAGCTTCGGGGAAGGGTTTAGTTAAGCATCATGATCCTTATGCTGTAAATTAAAAGGATTAATAATGTCTTTGCAGGGCTATTTATCCTCTTTGTTCTCCTTGGTTCCATATCATGCTCTATATTAACCTATATAAAGCATTCATAGTTGTGCAAAAAAAATCTTACCCAATGTGGATAACAGATATTTTGCATGATTATGTTTTAGGGTTCAGGTGTGAAGTAGTGTTTCTCTTTTTGTACATATGACCATCAAACAAGCAAACATTCTCTATAGTACTAGGAGCAGAGAATTGCAGATATTTTAACATTTTTTTAAAGCTAATCACACATGCTTATTGCTGTGCTCCAAAAAGCAAAGGGTGGCTTGAGGCATCAATGAAACTTTTCCATTTTATTCTCAACTCAGTAGCAATTTGAATTCAGATCCCCAAAACAGGAATTCAGTGTTGTGCCCAGTATATTCTTCCATGTTATTTAAGATATATTACCATGTTAATTGTTAAACCATGCAGCTCAAAAATGTCAATAAACTGTGACCACTAGACATATAAATTATTCTCAGTATCTTCAGAAGTCAAAGGTTGTTACCTGGAAATATTTTTAGTATAGGGAAAGTCTGTGAACTTGTGATAGACATTCCATGATCTTTTCCCTCAACCACTAGTAATAAATTAACTTAGTTTTGTTTATTTTCACAACATACATTTGGGATGTTATTCATACAAACTGGTATATTATTCGACCAAAGAAATTGATCATTATTTTGTTTGTCAGGTTATTGCTAGCTTATTGTTAGATATGGTCATAATGAAAAGCAGGAGACGTTGTTTGTCAAATATATAATTGAACCACATTTAACAATATTTATTTATTTAACAATAAAAATAAAATTAAAGAGTTTATGATAACCTTTTCTTTGAATTAACCCTGGTTTATAGCATTTATTTTGAATATTAAATTCTAACCGAAAGTCAGTCATATGTCAAGATACATTTTATGTGTATCTTTCTAAAATATGCATTGTTTTATGATTGATGTGTAACTCTTTTCCTTCTCCCTGCTAGGTTGTTTATAAGAATAATGATATTCGTCTGGAGTTATCTCGTTTGGCAAGGATTGGCGACACAAAAATGAAAATCTACGGGGAGGTGAAATTTACATGTGAGAATGTAGCCACATTGGATCCAATCAATTTTGAAAATCCCGAGGCCTACATTAGCCTGCCTAAGTGGAACACTAAGCGAATGGGGTCTATCTCTTTTGACTTCCGCACTACAGAGCCCAATGGCCTTATTCTTTTCACTCATGGCAAACCCCAGGAGAGGAAGGATTCCAGAAGCCAGAAGAATACCAAAGTGGATTTCTTTGCAGTAGAACTCCTGGATGGAAATCTCTACCTTCTTCTTGATATGGGCTCTGGAACTGTTAAAGTAAAGGCAACTCAGAGGAAAGCCAACGATGGAGAATGGTATCATGTTGATATACAAAGAGATGGTAGATCAGGTATGCACCAAATCCTTGAGGTGTAAATATATCTGTTTCTCTAATATAGGAGTGTCAAATTCGCGGCCTGGGGGCCAGATGCGTCACATGCTGCCCCTGTCCAGTTTAGCGAAGGGGAAAAAAGTCCTGATACTTGTTACACCACCGTGACTCTGCAAGTTTGACATCCCTGCTGTGATAGAAATTATTTTAAACTATGAAACAATAACATCAGATGAATTGTTTGACAATGGCGATTGTCTGTGATTGTATATTGCAGGTTTAGAAAAGGTGATGGATTTGAGCTGGAATACTGTAAAAGCATCCCAAATGTTACAAATGAAAGTAAAGGTGTCCAGAGTAGAATTCAACTTGTGTTCTTAAACACTTTCCTTCACACAGTATTTGCATAATTCTTGGCTTGTCTTTGTATCCATGTGATTCCACACTTTGTTCACTTTATTTCTGACTAAGCTGTGGTTCAACAATCACTCTGAAGCTGATTTACAGCAGCAGGAACTAGCGCTTTCAGGAGCTCAGAGCTGGACCTTTTTCTTATTGCAAAGGAAGCTGTCCTCACTTGAGCTTTCCTCTTTCCACAACTGACAGACAGAACAAAGTAAAAATGGATGGAGGAAGGGGGAGAGACAGTGAATGAGAGAATGAGAGAGAATGCTTCACAGGGTGCTGATGTTGTAAGCAGAGGTGGAACACTAACTGACATAAAATCAGTGATATTCAGAGCCGTGGTGGTGCAGTGGTTAGAGTGCAGTACTGCAAGCTACTTCTGCTGACTGCTGGCTGCCTGCAATTCAGCAGATTAAATCTAATTAAGTTTAAGGTTGTTTCAGCCTTCCATCTTTCCAAAGTTGGTAAAATAAGGAGCGAGATTGTTAAGAGCAATATACTGACTCTGTAAACCCCTTAGAGAGGGCTGTAAAAGCACTGTGAAGCAGTATATAAGTCTAAGTGCTATTGGTATTGCTATATTATCTATACTTTAATCATTCACTTTAATCATACATAGACATATTTCAGTGGCTTAAATTTGTGGATCAAATGTTATTGCTACTCTGAAATTCAGTTAAATTGGTGGAACCTACCCCGAAAGATGATGCAATAACAATGTACTGTTAGGCATACAGTAAAATTGGCTTGTCTTATGCTTCCATATTCTTCACCAATAATTCTGCATTAAACTGCCAGATTATTGCAGTACAGATATTCCTTGTTTAGTGATCACAATTGGGACTGGCAACTTGGCTGCTAAGTAAAGTGGTTACTTTAGTGAAACAGAGCCAGTTCATATGATCTTACTCCAGATTTCCTTTGCTCTACAGATCTGCCAGGGTCACAAGTGTGAGAACTGATCATAAAGTTGTTTTCATCACCATTGTCTCCATTAATAGCTGCTAAATGAGGACTACTTGCAATAACTTTCCAAACCATGCATAAAAATAACCTTTGGAACTACTGACATCATCACAAGGCAATAGATGTGTTATGCTGCATAGATTTTCTAGTTTTTCAAGACAGTGAAAATACAGTCTTGTCAGTTCTGCTAGGAGGCAGTAACATGTTTCAGGACAAATGTTTTTTGTCCTTTATTTAAAGAGGAGTCCTTGACCATCTACACTAAGTGTTTCATCCTTCATCAGAATTTAAACTACACAGGAAAGTGATCTGTTTTATCTCTTGGACTCTTGCTTGACCTTCCTTTCTTCTTTCTTTCCCTCCAGGTACCATTTCAGTGAACAGCAGACGGACACCTTTCACTGCAAGTGGAGAGAGTGAGATCTTGGATCTGGAAGGAGACATGTACTTGGGAGGACTGCCTGAAAATCGGGCTGGCCTTGTCCTTCCTACTGAGCTGTGGACAGCTATGTTGAACTATGGTTATGTGGGCTGTATCCGAGACCTCTTCATTGATGGGCGGAGCAAGAACATCCGGCAGCTGGCAGAGCAGCAGAATGCAGCTGGTGTCAAATCTTCCTGTATTAGGGTCAACACCAAACAATGTGATAGTTATCCCTGTAAGAACAATGCTGTCTGCAAGGATGGCTGGAATCGCTTCATTTGCGACTGCACAGGCACTGGCTACTGGGGAAGAACATGTGAACGGGGTAAGTTCAGAATCTAGAAAAAGATTTTACCCAGAGTTGAATGTTGTTTGGGTGGCATTTTAATTTCTTGATACTTTATGTTAGACCTGTGCATTTTACAGCCTCTGGGTCACATCTGGCCTTTGGCTGTCCCTGTCCTTACTCTCTGATCACTGGGTCATCAGGGAAAGAATTTTTAATCAAAAGGCTTCTTTTCTTGAATCTGGCCATTTTTGGCATTCAATATCTTGAGGATTTCAGCCTTGGTTAATTCCAGTGAATTGACCTAAGTTGCAACTTGTGAATTAAAGAGCAGATTTAAATGCCATTATACTGCAACATTTTTTTCAGCACAATTCTTACATTAAGTAAAAGCAATACATTAAATAACAATACAATAAAACAAAAACAAGTGCACAAATTTATTTTGAGATCTAACCTAAATTATGAATAGCAAAGATTCCATTCACTGTATCATCAAATATAAAATAATGTCTGTTTTTTTATGTCTATGCAAATCTTTTAAAATGGGAGCTTTGCAATAAATGGGGATATAACTAAGGCATCTCCTTTTGAAACAGGAAAGCAACAATTTCTTTTTCCAGGCCTGTTGCTTTGTAGTACCTCTCAGTTGCCTCTTTAACTGTATAATATGCAGACCCATTTTCTTTGCTGAATGTATAGAGTTAATTGATGTAACATCTACATCTGTTTTCTTTGAAATGGTCATGTTAATATAACCAGCATTATAGGTTATCTGCCAAATACTCAAAATGGCCCATAGCCAATCCTGCTGATTTGGTGAAATTGAAATTACTGGCAACTAAATTATTCTATTTGTGATACTGTTGCAATTTCTATTGCCACTGCTGTTTCAAACCAGCCCAACTAGTTTTCCAGTTAGGTGATAGTGTTTCTAGGTAACAGTCAAGTTAATACCAGGTTCCTTTGAATCTAACACTGTATCACATTGCCCGATATGCAATGCTCACAACATGTAAATTAAGTGATCCACAATAAAATGGCAACCAACTGGCACAGAGTGAAGCTTACTGTTGAGTTGGCTCAACTTTTGTTTAATTTAGTGCTACATGAAGGATGAAAATATGATTCACCAATAACTATAGATCATAATGGCAGCCTAGGAGAGCACTCATGTCTGAGTGGTAAGGGGAAGTACTCAACTTCTGATCTAACGTGGGATCATTAGCAATATCATGCTAAAGGCCTACTAAAGTCTTCCATCAGCCTGTATTCATTGAGAAAAAAAGCATCACCGAAGGAGGTCTCATGAAAAAGCAAAATGATATTTTAGCATGGAAAATTGTATCTAGAAGATAAAAAGGATGACATTCAATGCAGAATAATGAGTGTGTCAGGTTTTCAAGTGATGAAATCCATTTAAAAAGTAAAGAGTAAAGTCCATCTTCCAAAACAATTTCTTTTATTTAGAAGCATCAGATTGGCAAAGTCCGTGGTAATTCTGGATCTGACACAACTTGGAATTACCCCATAATATCAGAAGTTAGAAACAACCCCCAAAAGTCACATTCTCCAATAGAAGTAATTCAATGTTGCTTGCTGTCATAAATCTCCACCTCAAGGGGCCTGAACACGGTCAGCTCATTTTCCCACAGGAAGAAGAATCACCTAACCTAAACAACTCTCCCTATCTCCACTCCTCCTCCCTTCGGAATGTGGTAAGCCCGAAACCCTTCCCCCATGACCGCAAAAGAGAAAGTAAGAAAAAGAATATATATTAAGCTTAACTGGCTACACATATGTGTCAGCTTTGAAATTCAGCTGCCACATTTTTTTTTAGAGAGTTAGAGGAGTTGAAAAGTTCAAGGTTATTCTGTGTGTCGTATTAAAAATTTGCAGTTGCAGTTAATTGGTTCTCATGATTTATGAAGTGTAGAAGTGGGAGGAGAGAAGGGAGGAGAGAAGGTGGATTCTGTGTAACAAGTGAAAAAGCTTTCACTTGGCAAATTGCTTTTGAACATGCCAGATCTGTTCCTAATAAATCAATTGGAGAGATAACATCTCTGGAGTGATTGATATCATGGATACTGTCTGGATGCTTGACATTAGGTCAATTTCGGGCTTGATAGAGTAAATGAAAGGAGTTTGAATAAAGAGAGAAGGGATGAAAAAGGCATTAAAACTTGTTCATAATTTGGTGAAATTATTTGCATATTACATTTTTTGGGAGGGTTCTCATTTAATGTAGCTTGACGTTGAAGTAGAACTAGCTCATCTGGCTGTGTTTATTGTTTAGTTTACCTTGCAACACTGACATCAATCTTACAAGTCTGAAAGTACTTTTCTTTTTCTGTCCTCTTTATAGCACACAAAATTAGGAAGGTGGCTTCTGAGCTATTTGCCCTGCCCATATTCTTTCTGTGGGCTTAGCTGCTTTTTATCTGTTCCCTTGGCTGCATCTTTTTGCCTTTTCTCTCAAGGTCATTCCCACATACTATGTTAGCACCCATGTCCTGGATTATCCAAATTTATGAGTAGAGTAGAGAGTCAAATTATTTCCAGACCAACTCTTCTTAGGCAGAATTTAACTTCAGTCTGCTTCATTACATTCAGGTTTGTGAGAGGAACATTGCAGAACAAAGAAAATGATAGTTGTCTCTTCTCAGAGAGGCAGGTATAGGCAGGTACATATAGAACTATAATAAGTGGATAAATTATATATCTGTAAATAAAGTTGAATTAGTGGGTATCCCAGAGCAATTTAAAATTATTAAGTAGAAAGAAGAATAAACCCTAGGAACAAGACAAACTAAAACTTTTGTATTATAAATAAATATTTATTTTGAAGCCTATTTTATAATAAATATTTTTGAAGGGCATTGTTCAATCTCTTGTTTAATTCTAACTCTGACTCCTCCCCAAAAAACTCTCCCCCCCAACATATCACTACATCTAAGTCCTTAAAGATTTGGCCCCTTACATCTCAATCGATGTCATTCTGGTTAAGGTTTTCCACAGCAGCTCTTGGCTGGCCTGGCCTGACTAAAGGATCACCTGCAGGTAACTCTTAAAAAGCAGGAGTAAGAGGACATCACTTTATGGCATCCCATGTTTACCAGACTGGCTTCTCTCTGGTGGTGGTATGCTATCAATTCGGCCCGGTTTACCTGAACCGGTAGCAAAAATAGCTTCTGATGATTAGCTGAGAGGAGAAAGAAGAGAAAAGTGCAGGGTTGGCCTTCCCATCTGCCCCTGCACTTTTCTCTTCTTTATCCCCTCAGCTGATTGGTGCTGCAGGCATCACCTGGTTTGTGGAAAGCTATGTGCGCATGTTAAGGCCCGGTCCCACTGGCCGATGGACACAAAACATATGCAGAAAGGACACAGCAGATGAGCAAAATTTCGGGGGTGGCTCCATCCGTTTTCATCCGCTCCAAAAATTCACAAAAATTTGTGAAAACAGAACGTAAAAGAATGGACGTGGGTAGTATGTAGCGGGGATGTTAAACGGATGTTCATCGGAAGCTTAGCGGATGAAAGTGGATGGAAGGGGATGACACCTCTGAAGGGGTTACGAGGGATAATTGTGAAGCGGATGCATAGCGGATGAAGCAGATGAATCACATACGCCTAAAGAAAAGAAAGGGGATGCCGCGCGGATGTATATAGTATGCAAATTGTTCACTGAGCATCCTTTCTATTTCCATGCTACTAACAATGTATAGACATTCCACGTACCTTTTCTTTCCTCCCTCTTTCCATTTTCAGCTGCAGTGGATATGAATTGCAAGGATGCCCAGAGGATGCAGAGAGGATACAATGAACGTTTAATGGATGATAATGGACATAGAACATTTATTGCTCGTATATCGCGGATTTACATCATACACGGGGAAAGTTCATCCGTTCACAAAGTTTTGTGCAGCTCAAAACTTCTTGCGCGGATGAAATCCCAGTGGACGGATGCTCGACAAATAAAGCATATGAAACACATATGCAATGAGTACACAACGGATGCATAGCATTTTCCAATGGATGGCAAGCTTTTTTTAACGTTTTACAACCTCTTTGCATACGTAAGTGCAGTGGGACCGGGCCTTTAGTTGCGTGTGCATGCGCGATCACCAAACCGATAGTGAAACAGGTAGGATCCCATTCCTGCTTGTCTCTTTTGGGTGCTGGTGCATGCCGGTTAGGAAGACCAGAACAGAACCCTCTTTCCTTGCCTGTCATCCAAATGATACTGCCAAAGAATAGGCTCAAAGATGAGTTCATACCCTGGTTTGGTTTAATTCACTTTTGATCTTCCTCCAGCAGATATTAAAACATCTTTTCTGATAATTTATCTTCCAGAGCTCTTTTTGGTTTGGCTGACAAAAGCTGATCAGGGACAATCTCATCCTGCCCTCTGGTCATCTTCCAGCTCTAACTCTCAAAAGTGGAGTTAAATAGAACTGCCAGTGAGGTTACTGGGAAAATTCCCAACTGTCCTTTATAATTCATTACAGTTCCACTACTGAACATATTTTGTGTTGGAATAATTCCAAACCTCGTTGACAACACTGTGGTACTTTTTTCTCCTTTCTGAAGAGGAATTGGAACCATGCAGGCAAACAAGTAGGACAGGATTTTGAGCCAAAATAGTATGCACAAAATAATTTCTTTTAAAGCCTCTAGTTATGGCGTGACCTAAACATTTCCATTTGTTGTCTCTCTAGGTCATCCTATAATATGGCTTTTCTAGATCACTTGTCCATCTGTTGAGTCATCTGATATACTTCGAGACTAGTTAAGTAAACACATGACAATATGACAATAATATCAATGCAACCATCAGTTGACCAATAGATAAATTTATTAAGACTTTAATAATTCATCAGAAAAGGCAAAGAATCTAATTTTACCGTGAAGATTATCAACATTACTGGGACATAAATTTCTCCCAGTTGCTATTTTGCTGCCACAGACTAACCATGGATCTCCCATACTAAAGGCCCAGTCCCACTGGCCGACGGACGCAAAACGTATGCATAAAGGACACAGCGGATGAGCAAAATTT